>JARWKJ010000012.1:1803925-1893925 GCA_029959095.1 Rhinichthys osculus
ATGATATATTAAACACAGCGTATCGCAGAATCTGCACATTTCTGGCTTACTTGAACACACACACACACACACGCGTCACTACGCAACAAATAACGGCGCTTGTTCACTTACACTGAAGCGATAGCGAATATTAAAAAGCATTTGGTGAACAGAAAACACATTGTTATTTTCCAGCATCCGACATGTTCTGTGTGTTGTATTGATCTGTCCATGTAACACACATTTTTGCAAAAAAAAAAAAAATAAGGCTGTTAAAATCGATTCCCTATTTTCGTTTTCGATACTTGTATTGGTTGTCCGATCGATTGTGCAATCGATTTTCGAACGTAAAGTGACAGCCCTAATTATATATGGATTTTAATAATGAGGTTTTAGTAATGAGTAGGGATGTCCCGATCCGATCACGTGGTTTCAGACTCGATAGGAATCGGACGTGACCTCCCGATCAGGACTCGGATATATGTAAATTAGGGGTGTAACGGTACATGTATTCGTAATTATTGAACCGTTTCGGTTCGAGGCTTCCGGGTCGGGACGCATACAAACCGAACGAATCGTAGAACCATTTTTCCTGCAGACAAAATCAGCGCTGGCGCGATCACCACAACATTGCATCAAATGCCAAACGTAATGAAAGCGGAACGAAACTGCGCTCCTCATTATATTGTGCTTAACGGACCGTTTATCAGTTCGGACCAGCAGCATCTGTGCAGCGCGAGATCAAGCGACACTGTGCTGAGAGATCCAGTGAAGAAAACATTTGAGTTCGCCACTGAAGTAATAACATCGCTGCGAGATCTAGTGAAGCGTTCACATTTCTCCGTTATTAACCGTAGATCTCTATTAGATCGAACAGCGCTGACGTGGACACCAGGAGAAACGCCGTGAATGAACATGGATTTAATGTTACACTTTAAAACTCAAATATTATATATTTAAATGTTATTTTTAATGTGATTACCAAAACATTATTTGTTCATCCTTCAAAGATTACCCCCATTTATAAACCTGAAAGTTTCAAGATGTAGGAAAACTCAAACTTATTTAAAAATAGTTTTTCTTTTAATAAATAGGAAATTTCTCTGGCATTTCTTTCTTTTTGCTGTATCGAACCGAACCGCAAATTTTGTGAACTGTTACACCTAATGTATATATATATTCTCATTATTTTTAATACACTTTTAAAACATTTTTATTTTTTGTTTACATGCCTGCCGGGTATTTTAAGTTGAGGTGCTATTTGTTTTTATATTAGACTTTTTCTATATTTACTGTTGCACTAAAGTCCAAAAGTGAAGATTTTATGTTTGTTAACAGAGTTGTTGAATGTTAAAATAAGGTGAATTAAATAAAAAACAAGGAACATCCTGGATCTGTTTTTTCTCTCTTCTTTATTCTTTTTTTATGTATTATATAAGTATCGGATCGGGACTCGGTATCGGTAGAACTCAAAATCAAATGACTCGGACTCGAGGGCAAAAACCCTGA
This sequence comes from Rhinichthys osculus, assembly GCA_029959095.1. Taxonomy (NCBI): domain Eukaryota; kingdom Metazoa; phylum Chordata; class Actinopteri; order Cypriniformes; family Leuciscidae; genus Rhinichthys; species Rhinichthys osculus. The sequence goes on from JARWKJ010000012.1 coordinate 1,805,414, forward strand.
TCGGGACATCCCTAGTAATGAGTGTTTCTGCTTTAGTTCGTCATGTACGTCGACTCCTCGAGTCTCAGCAGTCCGGTGGATATGGAGACGGACGGGCCGATGATCGATGATGTCATGATGCTAAAGAAGACCGTAGAAGAAGAAGCCACTCCGGTAAGCGCCCAGGGTTTGACAGAAGTCTCTCATGCTCAAGGCTGCGTTTATGATCAAAAATACAGTAATATTGTGAAATATTATTCCAGTGTTAATCAGCTGTTTTCTATGTGAATATACAGTAAAGTGTAATTTATTCCTGTGATCAAAGCTGTATTTTCAGCATCATTACTCCAGTCTTCAGTGTCACATGATCCTTCAGAAATCACTCTAATATGAGGATCTGATGCTCAAGAAACAATACATTTTATTTCTCAGGATTATTTGATGAATATAAATTTCAAAAGAACAGCATTTATCTGAAATATAATCTTTTCTTCTGTTTTACTGTCACTTTTGATCAATTTAATGTGGCCTTGATGAGTAAAAGTGTTAATTTCTTTTCAAAGAAAAATCTTTTTGAATGGCAATGGACATCCTCGCCTAATTGATTATGATTTCACTTGTCTAGCTGTAGTTAGTTTGTAATGTTGCTCTTTGAGCGTAAACAACATCTGCACAGTTACAACGCTCAAAGCTCAGAGCAAAGAGAGATATTTGCTTTTACAGAAATCACTTTTTAAAGACTACAACAAACGGCTGGAAGAACTGCACGAGCTTCCTCCCGGGTTGGTGACATCACAAACACTAAGATTTGCATAAACCCCGCCCCCGGAACAAGATTTATAGATTATCATGACAGAATATGCTAATCAATGACACATAAGCTACATATGTTCATCAACTAACCATTCAGAAATGTTGTTTGTCTTGTAGCTCCGCCCCCTGCGCCGGGAGCAGCAGCTCATTTGCATTTAAAGGGACAGACACAAAAACAGTGCGTTTTTGCTCACCCTCAAAAAGTGACAATTTTAAAATGCTATATATAAATATCTGTGGAGTATTTTGAGCTAAAACTTCACACACACACTCTGGGGACATCAGAGACTTATTTTACAGCTTGTGAAGGGCATTATAACCATAGATATCCATAATAAAGGCTAGATGTCTCACCTGGCGGCCATCTTGTCACAGGCAGCTCGCTCACTCGTAACATTGTGTTTTAATGGCGCATGTACTTATTAAATAACCATAACTTGCTAAATTTTCTACCGATTTTCAAACGGTTTGGTTCGCTATAAACGTCAGAGATGTAGTTATGACACTGCATACTTATGAATAATAAGTGTATAAATAAATAATCATCCACAATTATAGCCACGTTAATAACGTTTGTAAGAAACCAAACCGTTTGTGAATCCGTCAAGATTTCAGCGAGATAAGAGTATTTGTGTTGGTGCTGATCACTCATCTTACATCAGGCACCACAGAGCCTTGCCTGTGACAAGATGGCCGCCGGTGATGACGATAGAGACTCCGCCGTAAGACATCTAGCCTTTATTATGGATATCTATGATTACAACACTCTTTTAATGAATCGGCTGAATGACTCACTCATTAACAGACTTGCTGCCACCTACTGGTGGTTTTAATTTCACATTTAAAGTATATTTTCATTTTTTAAATCATTTTTATTATCAATATTCAACGTTTTCTGTTTAAAACATCAGAACATTATTTCTGCATGTGTAACTGGAGGTGAAAAGCATCTTCATTTGCAGCTTCTGTGTCAATTTAGTTGATACTGATTTCATTTGATTGGTAACAGCCCTGTTGTGTCTTATTATTTTAATAGAACTTATTGATTAAATGTTAGAATTTGACCCCAAAAAATATTGCATACATAATTAGTTTAAAAAAATCGCTTTATAAAGGAAAAAAATGCCCATAAAAGGTAAAAATCAATTTAATCTTATTGGAAAAGATTATTTCTGTCTCTGCTGTGAACTGAACCGCACAGAATATGAACAATATCACAAGCTTTGGGAGTCTCTGTCTACGACCGGTTAATTTCATTATCGATAAAAATCCCAGAAAATGTCGAGATATAATTTTTTTGTCAATATTGCTCTCCCCTAGCCCAAAATTGTACTTTAGTGCAAATTTTGTCGACCGGTATATCACTCACCCCGAGGTTTGGAATAACTTGAGGGTGAGTAAATGAGACAGAATTTTAATTTTTGGGTGAACCATGCCTAATATTCAGTAATATTTCATTATTGACTTGACTGCACTGACACTATTGGATGAAAACAAAAACTTCAACTGAACTGAATAATGACACTATATAAAATTTCTCATATATATGATGAAGTTTGCTTGGCTGATTTTCCTGTTGAAGCAATCTGTATAAATCATTGCTTTTGTCAATTGGAAACACAGTTTGGTTGACTGAAAGCAGCTCAGACTGACGTGTGTGTGTGTGTGTGTGTGTGTGCTCAGCTCCAGCGAGACCAGCGTAAGGAACGGCCCCTGATGCGACGCAAGTCTGAGCTCCCGCAGGACTCCTGCATGATGAAGGCCTTAGAGACGCACCGGCGCGCAGAGGACATGATCGGCCCCCAGGACCCCCACTAGAGGACCAGAACCAAACCCAGTCTCGACCCGACGGCAGCGCGCAGGACGGTGTGGCCCCGGTGTGACACACTCACACACACACACACTCTCACACAGCCGGATCTGCCCTCCAGAAGCATCGCACCGGAGACCGTCCTCCATCCAGACCCTCTCCAGTCCTGCCTCTTTCTGCTTCTGCTTTCCTTCGTTCGTATGTTCGTTCGTTTGTTCGTATGTTCGTTACTATGTTCGTACGTTGGTTCGTATGAATGTTCGTTCGTATGTACGTACGTTCGTTCGTTTGTACATGCATTCGTTCGTACATACATGCGTTCATTCGTATGTACGTGCGTTCGTATGTACGTTCCTTCGTTCGTTTGTACATGCGTTCGTACATACGTGCGTTCGTTCGTACGTACGTTCGTTCGTACGTTCGTTCGTTCGTTCGTTTGTACATGCGTTCGTTTGTACATGCGTTCGTTCGTATGTACGTTCGTGTTCGTATGTACGTTTGTTCGTTCGTACGTTCGTTCGTTCGTTTGTACATGCGTTCGTTTGTACATGCGTTCGTTTGTACATGCGTTCGTTCGTATGTAGGTTTGTTCGTTCGTTCGTACGTTCGTTCGTTTGTACATGCGTTCGTTTGTACATGCGTTCGTTCGTATGTACGTTCGTGTTCGTATGTACGTTTGTTCGTACGTTCGTTCGTTTGTACATACGTTCGTTTGTACATGCGTTCGTTTGTATGTACGTTCGTATTCGTATGTACGTTTGTTCGTTCGTTCGTACGTTCGTTCGTTTGTACATACGTTCGTTCGTACGTACGTTCGTTCGTTCGTTCGTAAGTTCGTTCGTTCGTTTGTATATGCGTTCGTTTGTACATGCGTTCGTTCGTATGTACGTTCGTGTTCGTATGTACGTTTGTTCGTTCGTTCGTACGTTCGCTCGTTTGTACATACGTTCGTTTGTACATGCGTTCGTTTGTACATTCGTTCGTTTGTATGTACGTTCATATTCGTATGTACGTTTGTTCGTTCGTATGTAAAGTTCATTCGTATGTACGTTCGTTCGTATGTACGTTTGTTCGTATGTACGTTCGTTCGTATGTTGGTTTCTTCTTTTGAGCTGTTACGTGCCTGCGCCGACTGGAAAAGCAGGCAAGAGCACTTGAACCGCGACTGCATTCGGAGCGAGCAAACGATTCTCAGGTTGTTCGGAGGCCGAGAAGAGCAGCGCTGCTTTTGTCTCGCTTTCTTTCTCCGTCTTTTAACGTGTGACGGTTCTTTGGCAATGAAGAGAACTCGCTCCTTCCGTTTTTTTTATTTTGTCCAGAAACTTGGCAATAAGTTCGTCCAGGGAGATTTTGGTTGTTCAAACAATGGTGAACGGCCTTACGTTGGTTAATCTCTTCCTCCAATCTTCGCTTTTTAACAGGCAATATTAAACGTTAACGTTTTCTGTGCGTTTTGTTCGACCAAGCCTTCATTTGCATAGTGCCTTTTTAGATAAAGGAAACCTTTTATTATTTTTTTTTAGCCTGAAATTTGCTACTTTGGCTTCACACAAATGCATTTTGCCCAACAAAAGTCAGAAAACTTTTCCTGATAAACTTGAACGACTTTACGGATCCTCTCTGAACCATTGTTTGAACTTCCACTTGGTTTGGCCTGGTTGGAGCTACGGTGCAATTTTCTGTCTGCGTTTTTTCCCCATATGTACGTCACGTGATTTTAAGACGCTTGCAGGGTTTTTAATTCTCGGCCCTCTCGTGAGCTTGTTGATGTTCGATTTGAATGTGCAAATTTTAATTTTAATTCCTTCCTCTTATCTTTTGGCTGTAGTGCTGAAAACTATTGAAGCTTGTTTTCCGCCACAGAATAAAAAATAAAAAAGGTAATTGCGACTTTTTATCTCAATTGCATGATATAAAGTTGCAATTGAGAGTTATAAACATGCAATTCTGAGGAAAAATTTGAATTGCGAGTTTATTTCTCGCAATTCTGACTTTTTTTCTCAGAATTGCATGTTTATTTCTCGCAATTTTGAGTTTATATCTCGCAATTCTGACTTTATAACTCGCAATTGGGAGAATTGCTTGATGTAAAGTCGCAATTGCATGTTATAAAGCCAGAATTGCGAAATATAAAAAGTCAGATATAAAAAGATATAAAAAGTCAGAATTTCGAGTTTATACCACGCAGTTCTGAGATAAAAAGTCGCAATTATCTTTTAAAATGTTATTCTGTGTCGGAAACAAGCTTTCATAGAAAACTAAAAACATAGTCTATGAAAGATTAATTTCTCCTCCGGTGTCGATAGCATAACTGGAAGCTTTTATTGTGGTGAATTTCACTTTCCGTTTCATTTCATGAGAGAAAAATACAACTGCAAAGTGTCCTTTAGTACGCGTCCCTCTACTAAATGGCTTCATCTGATATTGTACATATTATGTACTGTTATGATCCATCTATTATTGAATGGTAGATCTCTTATTTTGTACAAATTTTCTTGTGTACAGATGAAAACCGTTATTAGCCACTTGCAGACAGTTGGTATTTGACAGACTTCTGTAACTGCGTTAGAAATCTTTTAGAATTTAATTTCTAATGTATTTTTTTTTTTTTTTTTTTTACTATTTGTAATTGAGAACTTTTCTGTCTCTGCATTCAGCTGTCTGATGAGATCATCATAAAATAGCCTTCATATGTGCTTTTCTCCAAATCTCAAGTGGTATATGTCTATATACAGGAAATAAAGAAAACGTGTTTTATATTTTCATCTTAGAAGAACGTTGTTCGTTGTTTTCTGTTGAGTGTGTGCGTTTGAATTGGCTTTGTCTATATTATTTTACCACTACAGAAGCTTTTGAAGAATATTGTCTTACAATCTTTAGGTATTATCACTTTAAGTTCGATTGCTTGCTTTAGATTTTCATATATTCAAGTTTCTGAGTGCAAAATCTAGACTGAATCAATGACAAATAATTTTATAGAAGCTCCTCATAAATAGGCCTGAGAAAAATTCATTTACTTTTAATTTTTGAACATTTCAGTGGTGATTCTAATGGGAACTTAACCCTTTACCTGTCACCCCCCCCCCCTTTTGATAATTTATATTAAAATGCACTATACAAACTTAAAGTCCCTGTAAAGGCAATTTAAAAAAAAAATTCTAAACACATTATAAATGTTAGAAATGTATTGCTAAAACATATTACAAAGACTGTGAACTGAAGTACTGAATTGTGGAGTTAGACCGTTAAACAGTTTTTCACCATTGCTATTTTCCGGATTTTTTTGGGCGGGGCTAAAACGGGGCTCGATGACGCACTGGAGCCCCTGAGCTCCTGGACACGCCCCTACTTGATGACGCACTGGAGCCCCTGAGCTCCTGGACACGCCCCTACTTGATGACGCACTGGAGCCCCTGAGCTCCTGGACACGCCCCTACTTGATGACGCACTGGAGCCCCTGAGCTCCTGGACACGCCCCTACTTGATGACGCACTGGACCCCCTGAGCTCCTGGACACGCCCCTACTTGATGACGCACTGGAGCCCCTGAGTTCCTGGACACGCCCCTACTTGATGACGCACTGGAGCCCCTGAGCTCCTGGACACGCCCCTACTTGATGACGCACTGGAGCCCCTGAGCTCCTGGACACGCCCCTACTTGATGACGCACTGGAGCCCCTGAGCTCCTGGACACGCCCCTACTTGATGACGCACTGGAGCCCTTGAGCTCCTGGACACGCCCCTACTTGATGACGCACTGGAGCCCCTGAGCTCCTGGACACGCCCCTACTTGATGACGCACTGGAGCCCCTGAGCTCCTGGACACGCCCCTACTTGATGACGCACTGGAGCCCCTGAGCTCCTGGCCCCGCCCCTACTTGATGACGCACTGGAGCCACTGAGGCTGTCCGCTCCCCTAACAATATAGAGCACATTACTATTATTACACTAATTAATATTACACATTATTAATTATTACATTACTAATATTACACAGTACTATTAGTTACTACAGCAGCCTACAGATTGCTAGCTAGCTATGCCTTCGTCACGGAAATGCGTAGGCCTACTACCTGGATGCGATCACCGGATCACATACAAAACAGATCGGTGTCCTTATTTAAATTTCCGAAAAACGATTAAGTTACATCACGAAGAAGTGGATTAATTTTGTGAAGAGCCAACCTTGATGGAGAGCTGAGGATCACCGCCAAAACCCGCCTCTGTAAGTGATCATTTTACACGGGATAGTTCGGAGACAACTGAAACATTCACTGATAATCCGTTGTTAACAGTTACTGGTGAATGGGGCTGAACCGACTATCTTCCGCCTCAGCATTCATCCTCCCGTCGCGCCGACAACTGGTGCCATCATCGGCAGTGCGTGCCCACCGCGCGAGCATCCATTCCGGCTGTAGAGTTGAGTGTGGCGACGGCAGCTTTCCCGCGAGTGGGCGTGGCTTCAGCGCAGCCAGTGGACACGCCCCCAGCGTTTGAGAGCAGAGATTACTGCTCATTTTTTCAAGATTTTGATAGCTTATTTTATGTACTTGCCGGCTTTTTTTATCATTCAAATTTGGCAGGGTGGCTAATAACACATTTTTCTGTGGTGTGACAAACTCAGAACACATACAAAATTTTGACTTTACAGGGACTTTAAATGGTTGTAATTCAAGAATGCTTTGGAATGTAGACCTAAGTTTGGTCTTGTTTTAAAGAAAACAATTAGCAGATTATTACTAAAGTGAAAGCACTTCAAAAAATGAAAGTAGGAAAAAGTTATGGAAGTTATAATTTAAAGTAAATCAAATATACTTTATTAATATATTTTTTTTAATATAAAATAAATATTTTACAAAATATTTTTTACTATAAAATTACTATAAAATGAAAGCTATATATCTAACCAAGTTGTGTTCCAAATTTAAAGTTGATATCACAAAAATTGAAGTTCCCATGAGATTTTGTTTAGGTGTTATACCAAAAATAGCCACCGGGTGCCATTGAATTCCATTGAATTTAATTGTATGCATTCTGCCATAACAAATTAATACATTTCTATCCAAATATCACTTCTGTCACTAAATATGGAACCTTGAGACTCAGACCTTTCTGACAATATGTGTTTTGTCAAGATTAGAAAAGGTTTTGATAATAAATTATGAAAGATGATGCCCAAAAGGGGAGGGGCCTAATAAAAAATACCGTTTCTATGGTAACACAACGTCCAATTTCAAAACGGTTTTCACAGGATGAATTCTGAGTTTGTAAGCTTTCAAATGATACCTAATTTATGATAACTACTAAAATATGTGATATAATAATAATAAAAAAATTATATATATATATAATATATAGTATACTTTTTAGAGGACTTCTTACTTTACTTTTTAAAATATAATTTTATCTTTTTTTATTGACTAATACTAGATTATGTTTTATTATGAACTTTTAGCACTAAAAACCAAAGTTTCAATTATTTAAAAAAGTGTGTGCGTCGACTTTTTGTGACAAAGGTCAGAAACTCCTGTAATGACGTCGATTTTTTGAGGCACACTCTTGTCATAAATTCATATATTACTGTTCATTCATAATTTGTAAGAAAAAAACAGCGCTAAAATATCTATTTAGGAGTCTTAGACCTTTCCAACGATATAAAGTTTGTCATGACTAGATTAGGATTTAATAGTAATATAGTGAAGTAAATTTAGGTTGCCCGTATACGGACAGGTGACAGTTAAGGGGTTAAATGTGTTTAATTGACGAATTACAAAAATCTTCCTTCTCTTAACATAGGTTTTTGTTGATTATTATCAAATGTATTATTTTAATTATGAAGTGAAGTATTTTTGTGACATTTTATCTCAGAATTGCGAGATGTAAAGTCAGAATTGCGAGATTTAAGGTCAGAATTGCGAGATTTAAAGTCAGAATTGCGAGATTTAAAGTCAGAATTGCGAGATATAAAGTCAGAATTGCGAGATATAAAGTCAAAATTGCGAGATATAAAGTCAGAGTTGCGAGATATAAAGTCAGAATTGCGAGATATAAAGTCAGAGTTGCGAGATATAAAGTCAGAGTTGCGAGATATAAAGTCAGAATTGCGAGATATAAAGTCAGAATTGCGAGAGATAAAGTCAGAATTGCGAGATATAAAGTCAAAATTGCGAGATGTAAAGTCAGAGTTGCGAGATATAAAGTCAGAATTGCGAGATATAAAGTCAGAGTTGCGAGATATAAAGTCAGAATTGCAAGAGATAAAGTCAAAATTGCGAGATATAAAGTCAGAGTTGCGAGATATAAAGTCAGAATTGCGAGAGATAAAGTCAGAATTGCGAGATATAAAGTCAGAATTGCGAGATATAAAGTCAGAATTGCGAGATATAAAGTCAGAATTGCGAGATATAAAGTCAGAATTGCGAGATATAAAGTCAGAATTGCGAGAGATAAAGTCAAAATTGCGAGATATAAAGTCAGAGTTGCGAGATATAAAGTCAGAATTGCGAGATATAAAGTCAGAATTGCGAGATATAAAGTCAAAATTGCGAGATATAAAGTCAGAGTTGCGAGATATAAAGTCAGAATTGCGAGATATAAAGTCAGAATTGCGATATATAAAGTCAGAATTGCGAGATATAAAGTCAGAATTGCGAGATATAAAGTCAGAATTGCGAGATATAAAGTCAGAATTGCGATATATAAAGTCAGAATTGCGAGATATAAAGTCAGAATTGCGAGATATAAAGTCAGAATTGCGAGATATAAAGTCAGAATTGCGATATATAAAGTCAGAATTGCGAGATATAAAGTCAGAATTGCGAGATATAAAGTCAGAATTGCGAGATATAAAGTCAGAATTGGGAGAAAAAAGTCAATTGTGAGTTTATTTCTCAGAATTCTGAAATAAAAAGTGGCGTACAATTTTTTGGTTATCAAACTGCTAAAAAGAAGCTTCAACAACATGTCTTCAGCTAAAAAAAAAAAAAAAAAAAAAAAAACTCAGAAAAGGAGATTTCTATCCCTAAGAAATGCATCACTGAAAAGGAAGGAAGAGGTTCGTGCCGAAGGAAGCAGCTTCGTAAATGTCTTCTGATGGCAAACATTTGCATTTGTAGTATTAATACGTTTAATATCTTGTAATGTACAATATTTGGGTTTTTTAAACTGCTGATAAAAGGTTCAACATCATCTTCATCTCAAACAAAAAGCAGAAAAGGAGATCTCTAGTCTATTAATTAGAAATGCATCACATTATTTTCAAGAAGCGGCTGAAGACGCGTGTTTTTCTGCAACACTTGATCCATTAATACTGAATCTGTTTTCTCTTCTATTTAAAAACAAAATAAATGCGTTAGACTAAACTGGGACGCTCATATAGTCATTTTATGAAAAAAGGTAGAACAAATTGCTCATTTTACCAATAAAATAAAATAAAAACTTGTAATACATTTTATGTTTGTCCTGATGTAAGTAATCAACTCAGTAATTTTCATGGTGATATCTAAAGGTTAAAATGTTTAACATATTCACGTGAGAAACAGAATGAATATGCGTATGAATAGGCAATATTTGGGTCTTTTTCTAAACTCTTCGGGGCTTTTTCTCTTTACTCAGGACATATTGAGGATACAAAATCCGTTGAGTTTGCTTCTGTTGCGATTTGCTTAAAATGACTGGACTAAAATCACTTCTACAGGTGAACCTCGAAAAAATAAGAATATCCTGCAAAAGTTACTTTATTTCAGTAATTCAACTTAAAAGGTGAAACTAATATATTATATAGACTCATTACATGCAAAGTGAGATATTTCAAGCCTTTATTTGTTATAATTGTGATGATTATGGCTTACAGATATGAAAACCCCAAAGTCAAAATTAGAATATTGTGAAAAGGTTTTCATATCTGTAAGCCATAATCATCACAATTATAACACATAAAGGCTTGAAATATCTCACTCTGCATGTAATGAGTCTATATAATATATTAGTTTCACCTTTTAAGTTGAATTGCTGAAATAAATGAACTTTTGCAGGATATTCTGATGTTTCGAGGTTCACCTGTGTTTTGTTGTCCTGTTGTTAGTGTCACTGCTTCTATTGTTCTCCTCATCTGTAAGTCGCTTTGGATAAAAGCGTCTGCTAAATGTAAATGTACATCAGAAGGAAAAGCTCGGAAGAATCCCAGGAAAAAGGGCAGAAATCTTCGACTGGAAGAAAAGTAGATCCATCCTCAAGAAAGTAGATCCCGGTTCGTCTTCAGAGACGCAGGTACAGCATCCCTGCATCAGTGTTTATCACCACTATAGCGAATAAACTGTGATGATGTGAGGAATGTTGAAGGTGTGTGAGTAAACTTTGGTTTGGCTGTATATAAACCAATGGAAACAAGAGAAAGTGTGTTTTTATTAATTATGCTTTTATTAATTACTGTACTGTTATTATTTCAGGAATAATTGACTGTCCGCTCGGATAACGAGATCAAACGCTAATCTGAGGCGTACAATCCATCGTTTCTGCATTAAATCACTACATTGTTTAAATGAATACATTTTTCGCTAACTGTGATTTTGTATATGGACAATTCTGAAATACATAACTGAGACAGTCTCCTCTGATAACAGATCACTGTACACTGTAATGTGGACTTTTCGATGTGAATGTGTATATATTGTGAAAAGCGCTATATAAATAAATGTGAATTGAATATAGGCTAAATGAAAGGGTCTTGTTAAACGTGAGGATAAAAGGTTTGATTATGGATAAAACCTCAATATGTGTTGGATATACAGTCAAACGAAAAATGATTCAGACACCAGATATCATTTTTTATGTTTCACTAGTGTGTGCCGGACACTATAGCTCATTTATGTAAGTGAGGAGAGCAAAATAAAGTAAACTGTGGCATATTACACCCAAATATTCTTCATACAGAGACTAATATGGGAGCAAACATTACTCCTCCACTTTGAGCTGATGATGTTTTGCTGAAGTGTGTTTTCTGTAATTGCTAATGCTCTTTTTACACACACACTGAACAACATGAAGCATTGCTTGGTCACTGGTTGAGCTAAACTGGTATTATCTAATTGTGTAGTTAAATTTAACAGCTGACAGATATTCAACATAATTCATGTGTGAGAGTCTAACAGAAGGACGGACAAAACCAGTCAAATATCCACTGAGTTCTGCTCATGTTTATCACCACTATAGCGAATAAACTGTGATGATGTGAGGAATGTTGAAGGTGTGTGAGGAAACTTTGGTTTGGCTGTATATAAACCAAAGGAAACAAGAGAAAGTGTGTTTTTATGTGCTTTCTGCATAATACAGAGTCCACAGATACAGAATGGAAAAGAATTTGTACATATTTTGCTCACGATTCCCATTGATTTTACATATAAAGTACACTTCTATAATTCATTTGCAGACACAGTTCTTCAGTGCGACACAAGATGGAGCCGAAAGCCTCCGGACTGCAAGAACTCGACCCGTGACGCTCAGGTTCGTTCTGATCAACAGGGGAATGTGTTATGTGTTAACTAACAATGAGCAATACACTTATTACAGTATTTATTCATCTTTGTTAATGTTAGTTAATAAAAATACAGCTGTTCTCCTGACCTGAACCCCATAGAGAATCTGTGGGATATTGTGAAGAGAAAATTGAGAGACGCAAGACCCAACACTCTGGATGAGCTTAACCCTCTGATGGTCTTCGGGGTCTATTGGACCCCAAATGACTTTTGCTCAAATTAAAAAAAATGTTCTCTTTGTCCAAATGGTTTGAAACTTTCTACGGCTCTCAACACTTTCTAGATCTACAAAAAAAAAAAAAAAATTTTAATGATATCTGTTTTTATGTTGGCGTGACAAAAATAGTCACACTCGTGGTCTTCGCAATCCAAAATTATCATGCTCACCACAGGCGCACACACACACACACACAAACACACACATAAAGAGGAATACATTTATACAGGAATACATACAGACTATAAAAACTGTTCTCTTATCATTTGTAAAATAAAAGAATCTAAAATGCAGAACCACCAGAAAAATAAATTGGTAACACTTAGACGCATTGAAAATGTGCGCACACACACATACACACACACACACACACACACACAGACACACAACACACACACACAGGAATACATTTGTAAGGCTATAAAAAGTCTTATAATTTGTCAAATAAAATCATACAAAATGAAGAACCACCACAAAAATAAATTGGTGACACTGTACACATAAAAATAAAAATAAAATGTACACACACACACAACAACAACAACAACAACAGTGAAGTGCCAAACCTGCTCCAACCCTGTCTGCAGAAGTCATGCGGTTTACCATGCATAGTGTTTTTTCAGTACAAAAAATGCTAAATTTTGACAAAAATTATTTTATTTTTGTTATAATTGTGATTTTATAATATTTAGATATGAATCCAACTGAATCCAACTTTAGAAACTATATCTTTCAGTAATTCAAATAGCAAATAGCATATAATGGAGCTCTATAGCCATCTAGTGGTTAAAGTGATTTATTACAAATTTTAACCTGTATTTTCCAAAAAATGGGCAAAAATCTTACATTAAACCTTGTAAAATTATCCATGGTATCCCCAGGAATGAAAGTTAGAAATCTGGGTCTTTTATAAAGTTTATTTAACATAAAATGCTGTTTTTTTTGTAAAAATCCTATTTAATTAAATATTTATTTATTTATTTATTTATAGAAATTTAAAAAAAAATCATAAATTCTCCAAAAACTGCACAAATGTTGAGTAAAAACATTAATAAACAGAGTAAAATTATATTTGTAAAAAAAATATATATTGTTCGGTTACAAAATTAAATGTTGTTGTCTGGGGTCCAATAGACCCCGAAGACCACGAGTGTGACTTTTTTTTGAAGACCATCAGAGGGTTAAGGCCGCTATCGAAGCATCCTGGGCCTCCATTACACCTCAGCAGTGCCACAGGCTGATTGCCTCCATGCCACGCCGCATTGAAGCAGTCATTTCTGCAAAAGCATTCCCGACCAAGTATTGAGTGCATAACTGAACATAATTATTTGAAGGTTGACTTTATTTTTTTTTGTATTAAAAACACTTCTTTTATTGGTCGGATGAAATATGCAAATTTTTTGAGACAGGAATTTGGGGTTTTCATGAGCTGTATGCCAAAATCATCAGTATTAAAACAATAAAAGACCTGAAATATTTCAGTTGGTGTGCAATGAATCTAAAATATATGAAAGTTAAATTTTTATCATTACATTATGGAAAATAATTAACTTTATCACAATATGCTAATTTTTTTAGAAGGACCTGTAATATGGGGAAAATTACTATTTGAATTACCTGGGAGAAAAATCTTCACATAAAATAACACTGGGGAAAATAATGACAACATTTTAATTCCTTGGGATAAAAATCATCACAATGGGATGGCAGCACGCATCAGAATCCTGTCCGACCAATCAGATTCAGGCGAGATCATCCAACATATTCATGACGTTGAATATTTGTAAAAAGACTGCACTCTAAAAAATGCTGGGTTGTTTTAACACAATTTTGAGTCAAATATGGACAAACCCAAACGTTGGGTTAAAAAATACAATTTAAAAATTTTCCAATTTAATTTTAAAAATGTAACCCAGCCATTGTGTTTGTCCATATTTGACCCAAAGCCAGCATTTTTTTTTTAGAGTGTGTGTGTAACGACTCGTTGTCCAACTCCGAGTCTCATTTCCCTGTTTCTCAGGTCTGAGAGTGTTTCTCCCGTCTCTCCGTGACACACGAGGCATCATCCCACGGGCCTCGAGTCTCTGTGTGTCTCGGGTTCAGTTCGGGCTACTGGAGTCTCTGTGACCCAGACCTGCATCAGAGAGCCTGTATCTCAGTCAGATGAGCTTATCTTGACCTACTTTCGGCTTGATGCGTACGCCATGGCTTTAGACGTGCTGATTTGGACCTTGACTCTAACACTGGGTCTTTTGAGGTGAACTGAGAAACGTGACCGCGACTGGAAAAACCTGCAGATCTCGATGACTCATAAAGTGTTGCCGAAAAAAGGATGTACAATTAAGTGACGTGTCATCGCTCAACACACATTAGCGTTTATGCTTCTTTTGCTTGTCATAAAATGCAGAAGGCACCAGCGCTTCTGTGTAAAAATGCCTGGAGGAAAGACAAAAGACTTCTGTCATGACTCTCTGAGTGTTTGGCATGGTAATGGATCTGACAATGTTGATATGCTTGTTCTTGGCAGAATAGAGCTGCTACACTGATGTTGATTTTTATTTTCAAAACAAACATAAAACAGACAAAAATGAATTATTGTTGCTGTTTCTTTTCACTTCAAAACTAAAAAAAATCATTCCAAGTTTTTTTTTTTTAAGAAAACAAAACAAAATCTATCAAACGAAACAAAAAACAAAACAGACAAAAATGAATTATTGTTGCAGTTTCTTTTCACTTCAAAACTAAAAATAACATTCCCTGTCTTTTTTTAAACAAAACATAACAAAAAATAATCAAACAAAACAAAACAATAAAAAAAACATAAAACAGACAAAAATGAATTATTGTTGCTGTTACTTTTTACTTCAAAACTAAACATAATTCCAAGTCTTTTTTAAAGAAAACAAAACAAAAAAACTATCAAAGGAAACAAAAACAAAAAACAAAAATAAAACAGACAAACATTAATTATTGTTGCTGTTTCTTTTCACTTCAAAACTAAACATATAATTCCCAGTCTTTTTTTAACAAAACAAAACAAAAAACTATCAAACGAAACAAAAAACAAAACAAAAATAAAACAGACAAACAATAATTACTGTTGCTGTTTCTTTTCACTTCAAAACTAAACATATAATTCCAAGTCTTTTTTTTAAGAAAACAAAACAAAAAACTATCAAACGAAACAAAAAACAAAACAAAAATAAAACAGACAAACAATAATTATTGTTGCTGTTTCTTTTCACTTCAAAACTAAACATATAATTCCAAGTCTTTTTTTTAAGAAAACAAAACAAAAAACTATCAAACGAAACAAAACAAACATAAAACAGACAAACATTTATTATTGTTGCTGTTTCTTTTCACTTCAAAACTAAAAAAATCATTCCAAGTTTTTTTTTAAAGAAAACAAAACAAAATCTATCAAACGAAACAAAAAACAAAACAGACAAAAATGAATTATTGTTGCGGTTTCTTTTCACTTCAAAACTAAAAATAACATTCCCTGTCTTTTTTTAAACAAAACATAACAGAAAATAATCAAACAAAACAAAACAATACAAAACACATAAAACAGACAAAAATGAATTATTGTTGCTGTTTCTTTTCACTTCAAAACTAAACATAATTCCAAGTCTTTTTTTAAGAAAACAAAACAAAAAACTATCAAACGAAACAAAACAAACATAAAACAGACACAAATTAATTATCGTTGCTGTTTCTTTTCACTTCAAAACTAAAAAAAAATCATTCCAAGTTTGTTTGTTTTTTTAAGAAAACAAAACAAAATCTATCAAACGAAACAAAAAACAAAACAGACAAAAATGAATTATTGTTGCGGTTTCTTTTCACTTCAAAACTAGAAATAACATTCCCTGTCTTTTTTTAAACAAAACATAACAAAAAATAATCAAACAAAACAAAACAATAAAAAAAACATTAAACAGACAAAAATGAATTATTGTTGCTGTTTCTTTTTACTTCAAAACTAAACATAATTCCAAGTCTTTTTTAAAGAAAACAAAACAAAAAACTATCAAAGGAAACAAAAACAAAAAACAAAAATAAAACAGACAAACATTAGTTATTGTTGCTGTTTCTTTTCACTTCAAAACTAAACATATAATTCCCAGTCTTTTTTTAAGAAAACAAAACAAAAAACTATCAAACGAAACAAAAAACAAAACAAAAATAAAACAGACAAACAATAATTATTGTTGCTGTTTCTTTTCACTTCAAAACTAAACATATAATTCCAAGTCTTTTTTTTAAGAAAACAAAACAAAAAACTATCAAACGAAACAAAACAAACATAAAACAGACAAACATTTATTATTGTTGCTGTTTCTTTTCACTTCAAAACTAAAAAAATCATTCCAAGTTTTTTTTAAAGAAAACAAAACAAAATCTATCAAACGAAACAAAAAACAAAACAGACAAAAATGAATTATTGTTGCGGTTTCTTTTCACTTCAAAACTAAAAATAACATTCCCTGTCTTTTTTTAAACAAAACATAACAAAAAATAATCAAACAAAAGAAAAACAATAAAAAAAACATAAAACAGACAAAAATGAATTATTGTTGCTGTTTCTTTTCACTTCAAAACTAAACATAATTCCAAGTCTTTTTTAAAGAAAACAAAACAAAAAACTATCAAAGGAAACAAAAACAAAAAAACAAAAATAAAACAGACAAACATTAGTTATTGTTGCTGTTTCTTTTCACTTCAAAACTAAACATATAATTCCCAGTCTTTTTTTAAGAAAACAAAACAAAAAACTATCAAACGAAACAAAAAACAAAACAAAAATAAAACAGACAAACAATAATTATTGTTGCTGTTTCTTTTCACTTCAAAACTAAACATATAATTCCAAGTCTTTTTTTTAAGAAAACAAAACAAAAAACTATCAAACGAAACAAAACAAACATAAAACAGACAAACATTTATTATTGTTGCTGTTTCTTTTCACTTCAAAACTAAAAAAATCATTCCAAGTTTTTTTTAAAGAAAACAAAACAAAATCTATCAAAACGAAACAAAAAACAAAACAGACAAAAATGAATTATTGTTGCTGTTTCTTTTCACTTCAAAACTAAACATATCATTGCCAGTCTTTTTTATAACAAAAAAGAATCAAACAAAACAAACAAACATAAAACAGACAAAAATGAATTATTGTGGCAGTTTCTTTTTACTTAAAACTAAAAATAACATTCCTTTTTTTTTGTTGCTGCTGTTCATTATTGCTTAATACATTATTTATACATAGTTGTTACTTGTTACATTATTTATACACAGTTGTTGATACGTTTTACTTTTAATCATTTAATCATTCTTTTTGCTATTATTTTAGTTTTTACTTCAAATTATAACATTTAAATCATTGTTACTTGCTATTTTTTTTGTAATTTACTAGCGATTTCTGTGTGAATTTTTTCTACACCAATTATTTTTCTTTAAATTCCTACTATCTACTTACATGTGTTTGTTTTATTTCTCCTTAGGAGTTTCAGCAAACGCTTCCTTAAAGTCCTGAAAGAGCCATAATCCTGATCTCCACATTAGCAATCTAGGAATTTGGCTTTACATAATGTCCGATTAGACTCGCGAAGCTTTATGAATTCACTCATTTAGCTTTCTTCCAGGCTTGTGTCCTGCACCATAGCATTATTTCAGTAAATAAATTTACATGCCTTGTATTTTAATTTTCTGGATGCCTAGTTCACGGCAGAAACAACATATTAGGCCTTGAAACCCTCTGACGAAGATTTGCACAGTTGCTATCAAGTGAACAGCCTTTGAATGGACTTCACGACTGAGAATGATCTGAAACACACGTTTGAATGGCGTAATCCTGCAGTTTCCACTAGGAGGCGCTCCGTTAGCACCTTTAGCTCTTTATATGTCCACCTGCCTCTCAACAGTGCTGCTTTATTGTATTGTTCTGTGAAATCTACCGTTTTTCAGGCACTTGCACTATTTTCCAGAGCTGTCTTGCAATAGCCTATCTAAGAGCCTGTGGGAATCTTCCCAGAATGCTGCAACTTCCCAGTCTTCAGTGTTGTGATGTGCATTCCCAACAAATGCAATTTCCAAGATGTTTTGCCATGGCATAAAGGGAGGTAGGTGACTAACAAGGCTGGGAATGAGGCAACTGTAGATTGCTTTGTCTCTTATTTGTGTATTACGCCACTGGTGACCCCGATGGTGGAGGTCATGACATGTTAATGCCAAATTAGCTTTAGAGAGATGACTAAAGAAATGAGTATCAAGCAATCCAGTGTGTTTTGGCTGTGTGGGGGGTTTATGGGTTTTAAGTAGGGAAGGTGAAGGAAATATAAAGCTCCTAAAATGGGTTTAGAAGACTGGAGAAAGTCTCAACTCAAAATCAAAAAAATATTCCTCACTGGAATGTGTGTTTTGTTTTGTAGTCTTTTCCAGTAAAAATAGTGAAACATTCTTAAATCAATTTACTTGAGAATCAATATAACTTATATAATATCTTATCAGATATTACTATAATAATACAGATATTACTCAGTTTTGGTCTCTGATTATTATTATTTTGTCAGTGAAATTATACTATATTTTAGTTTGATAATGTTTTTTATTTAATATTTTGTCATTTTAGGGGATTTTTTTTATACTCAATGATATTTACACTATTTATAATCCATTTATTCACTCAGACCTGAAAAAGAAATTTCCAACTTAAACTGTGGAGAATCTCTAACGCTTTAGAACGACAGACTGAAGTTTGATCTCTTTTTAAAAATGACACTCGGCATATTATTGCTGAAGTGAATAAAGTTTAAAAAAAGTAAACTTAAAAAAGACAGAATTTTACGTGTATTATGAAAAATGCACAAAAATACTGTTTTAAATTTTTATATCAAAATATATATTTTCAAAATCACGTTTTACTCTAAAACTGCAAGAAAATCAAAACCATAAACAAGTTGTGCCCCAAATTTGAGGTTGATATCTCAAAAAAATGTTCAGTGAGTGTGTGTTCGGCTGCAGTTCCAAACGCTTCCACTAGAGGAAACTCTCCATTCATTTCCAATGCGGCATTTCTGACCGCGAGGAGCACAAGTGGGACTATTTTTGTGTGTGTGTGTTTGTGTTCACATAGCAAATGCCAAAACCTTTACCAAGTTTTCGTACCATTTCGTAATTATTTTAAAATAAAACTAAAATTTTCGGTCAAAAATGACTAAAGAGCAGCAAACAAAACAAAGACAAATCATGTTGGTGCTACAAATAATCTTTATTTTTAAGAGCGTAGGTGTCTGAAAAACAAGCAGTGACGTGCGGTCTGGGTAAGCAAACTAGGCACTGCCTTCCCTGCCAAAATTCTAAAATAAAAATGTTTATTAAATAATAAACTTGTATTTGTATTTTTACTGTTTATTCTTGTGATTTATATATGCAATATGTGTATTATTCCAATTGTTTAGACGTTCCAATGACAAATGTAGTAGTTACGCATAATCAAATAAAAAACCAATGGTAGAATAAACAGTGCTTTTACGGTCCATTCATTGCAGACGACAAGCGAAAAACCCATGTTGCGCATGCGCACTTCGATCCTGTATTCTTTAACATGTACGGCAAAAAGCACAACTCTGCTGTGCCTTTGGACGTAAATATGCTATGCCCGTACCCATCTACGTTACATATCAGACATGGACCAATTAAAATCGAGATATTACTGGACACATTTGCATAGCTAACGTCATTACACCACAGCTAGCCTATGCCTAATCCCCGCCAAATTCAAAGTCAAAATGGCAGCATCGGTCGTGATCACAGAGTTAAGACATTTTTCCAAGCTCGATTGTAATTCAAAATCTGAGTTAATAGCAAGAGGGAGGTCTACGCCAGCCTTAAATGGACTAGTGCAGCAACTGGAGGCCGTAAAGACGAGTTTTACAAAGTTGAGATCGACGTCTTTACGAGGAATGAGCGGCGGATGGATTTTATGTACAAATAATCTACCGATTGGTGAGTCAAAAACTATTTTGGGCTTAAAGGTGCTCTACGTAACTTTTAGCGGCCTCTAGTGGTGATGTTTCAGATTGCAACCAAATTTTACAAGAACGCTCGTGCTCGAACTCATAGACAATACCGTCTATTACGCAAATATCTCGGCGAATACTAGACGGATTCAGCGAGCACCGAGCTCGTTGGGACCATCTAGTCGAGCTGAAAAGAACCATATAAGTTCCATAGTTTTTGGTGGTGTTTTCGCGGAGATATTAGCAGAAAACCATCGGGCGCGCTGCAAAATTGCGGACGCCGTGACGTCACGATCTCAGAAGAAAATCGCTCGTATCTCTGGAACGCAAAGACCCAGAGAGCTCAAATTCGGGGGAGGAGGTCCCAGGGGAACCCTTGCCCGAACGCTAGAGTGGCGGGCCTCGGGGACGCCCCCTACCGGATCGCCGTTCGCTGGGACCCCCGATTTCGAACGGCTATAACTCGGGGAGCCGGGCGAGTTGGACCTCGGGGGTGGGCTCGTTCGAAAGGCCCCGCCCAGCACTACAAACGATTAGAGTCTTGGGAATATTGATCAAAGATTGACTGAGATATAAGCCGAAAAACGTGCGCCTTTAACCGGACGTAACTCCCTGACCGTCTACAATAGACTGTATATAAGGAGAGAGGCTCGGGAGCGCGCATGCACGTCACATCCGTTGGATTTCGCGGTAAATCCGACCCGGAGACTTCACATAAAAATAGGAATACTGGCCTTCAGAGGCAATGGCAAAACTCGACAAGTGGATCATTTTAATGTGTGATTACAACCCCTTCACACACAGGCAATAAAAAAAGGATTCATTTTAGTAGAAAAGTTACATAGAGCACCTTTAATATTGAATTGATCAATGTGGTTGAATTAATGCAAGCCATTTGCCTTCATATTCAATTGAGCAGTGTGTGATTTTACTTTTGCTGACTGAAAAATATATTTGGCCGCTGTGCAACAATTAAGGATTAAGAATGGTTGCATTCTGATGCTGGAGTGGACATCAACTATAGCGGTGTGTGCCTGTGCCGCGCTTGCGTGTGTGTGTGTGTGTGTGCGAGAGAGAGAGACTGAGTACACGATATACATCCTGATTTGTACATTTCTTGTTCTGCTGCGCTTGTGCGTAACATTTACTGTTATTACGTATTATTATCCTAAACAATAAATCAGGTAATCTGGCTTTCATAACTCAGTGCCAAGCCTCTTTAAGGCATCACCGCACGTCACTGAAAACAAGCACTACGGTGGAGGGAATGCGTGAGGCATTGGGCTTAGTGAGGGTAAGTTGGGTCAGGACTAGGTGAGCTAAGGCATGAGAAAAGCACTAAAGCTTCTGGCGTCTCTTCTTCAGTAATCCAATCATCGCGAGTTCAGAACAACTGTCTCCAAGAGCCAATGCCAGAGGAAAGGCCGGGGAAATCTGTGTGCATTCAACTCCGATAACACACAATCCCAGTGGTGTTGTGCTTAGCATTGCACACTTAGCCAAAAGTCAACTCTCATTTTTTTTTTTTTTTACAAGCGTACTTCATAAATCTATGATGAGGTAAATATTCAAACCAAAAATCAGTCAGACACCAGATATAAAAAAATCGAGGAACTAGATAGGTGCTAACGATCAACATTTGTTGAAGGTATGAACACTCAAACGATGTAATGCACAACATATGTACCGTGACATATTAATTTACATATGGAGACAACAACGGTATAAATCAAACTATTGACAAACTGGAACTGAGGACATTTCAAATACACTGACTATAATTTACTGGACTTGGAAAATGATATAGCCATAAATCTGAACAAGTTGTGTTCCAAATTTGAGGTTGATATCACAATAAATGAGCGTTCAGTGAGAGTGTGTTCGGCTGCAGTTCCAAACGCTTCCACTAGAGGAAACTCTCCATTCATTTCCAATGCGCTCATTATCGACCGCGAGTAGCACAAGTGTAACTATTTTGTGTGTGTGTGTGTTCACATAGCAAATGCCAAAACCTTTGCCAAGTTTTCGTACCATTCCGATGAATTAAAAAATTCCAAAAAAAAAAAAAAAAGATTTTCGGTCAAAAATGAGATAGATCCGGAGAATAATTTCTTCTCCAATATCAACAACAACTTCTGTTACTATACAGAAAAACAATTTAACCAGTCCAATAAAATGGATCGTAAAATGTCTTTAATCCATCTCAATACCAGAAGCCTGTATGCTAATTTTAATAACATCAAGGAAAATTTGAAACATTTTACCAATTTTTTTTTTGTTTTACAAATTACTGGCCTATTTCTTCACTTCCACAGTGGGGGTGGGGGTAGTAAAAGTTATTTAAGAGACCGGAAACAATTAGTGAAGTTGTGGGAATATTAATCGTGTGCTTGGACATTGCTTGTGGTGTCCCCCAGGGCTCAGTGCTGGGGCCAAAATTATTTCTGTTATATATAAACGATATATGCAAAGTTTCAAAGATAGTAAAAAATTTGTTATATTTGCTGATGATACACATATTTCTTGTTCCGGGGGGGGGGATTTACAGGAGCTTTTGGAGACTGTAAATCAAAAATGTTTTTTATAGAAATAAATTATTAAACATTCATAAAAACCAAATTCATGTTATTTGGTAACTGTAAAAAGAGTACACAAGTCCAGATACAGGTTGCTGGTGTGGACATAGAAAGGGTTAATGAAAATAAGTTTCTTGGGGTGATAATAGATGACTAAATATGTTGGAAATCTCACGCACCGTAATAAACGACATACGGCTTTGAAACAACACGAAGGTGAGTAAATAATAACTACTTAAAATAATAACTTCTTTACAGTGGCCTGGGAAACTATTTAAACACATTAAATGTCTGAGATGCATTGCTTTAGATACTAAGGGCCAGATTTACTAACGACACGCAGTGAAACATTAGCGCTGGAAGCCGTGGACAGGGTTATTTTTTCATATTTCATATCCTGCTGAAAAACATATATGCCATAAGTATACTTGCAGCCAGACTCATTCAGTACACTTCAAGTGTGTTAATGATTAGTTAACTTGAAGTGTGCTATTTTTAACAACTAATTTTGTACTAAGTATATTTTAGTTGCAATTAAATTGTAGTAAAGCATAACTTTAAGTGTGTTTTGTGTGCTCAATTGGAACAACTTCAAGTATACTTTAAGTGTATGTCTGTATCAGGACTAATTACATGCTTGATTAGTGATATTAAAGTGTACTTTATTTGTGTTACGAGTACATTACAAACTCATTACGAGTGTCTTCGAAACACAAGCAATATACCATATTATATTTGAGTAAAGAGTAAATGCTCAGTAATATCTTTGGCTTATTCCAAATACTACAAATTACACATTTTGTCTTCAATAACAAATGCACATTAATAAACAAATATTACTTTGCTATACTTTGTACAATATACTATTGTATACTATAATATATTTTGTAAGTATACTTTCAATGCATTGTTACAATGATCATTTCCAGCACACAGTTATAGATATACCTAAAATATATTTTTAAGTACAAATTAACACTTTGTGCAACTAAAAAAATACAGTGTGTTACTTTAAATTCACAGCTAAATACAATTTTGTCTGCTATATACTGCTAAATGACAGTTCCCTTTCGAGGGAACTCGCGATGCGTCGATGATGCTTTGGGAACGCCTCCGTGTGATTACGTCTGAAGCACGTATGTCAACTAGTCCAATGGAATGAATGAGTGTCACAGGCGGGTGACGTCATGACCAGGAAGATATAAAAGCACATCCGGTGCGACACTCGCGTTAGCTTCTAGAGCCTCAGCAAAGCGCTCTGTGTCAAAACGGTCTCTCATATATATATATATATATATATATATATCTCAAGTATGGCGAAACAACTATTTAAAGCTTGTGCTTCTCCCTGCCCTCGTTACCTTACGGGTGGGGATACACATGAGCTTTGTGTAGTTTGTTTGGGAGTGGAGAATGCTGTGTCAGCCTTCTCTGAGTATTCTCTGAGTATTGGTGAGTTGCTGAGTATTGGTGAGAGTGACACAAACACTATTATGGGAGAGGATTCGCCATCCCTCTCCCCTGCATATGAAGAGCTTGTCGAGGTGATAACTCGTGCTGTTGAGAAATTAAATATTGACTGGCCAGCAGAGATACAAATATTAACTGGCCGTGCCTTGGTTATATGGAGGAAACACTGGTTCCTGTCCCAGGGTCCGGTTTTGGGGGCTCTTTGCCATCGAGCGGTAATGGAAGGCCGCTTAGCTCAGGGTCTGTGGAGGAATCATCATCTCTCTTGGCACATAAACTGCCTGGAGATGATGGCTGTCTTCAATGCGTTGAAACATTTCCTTCCAGACCTGAGGGGCCATCATGTGCTCGTCTGTACAGACAACACATCGGTGGTCTCTTACATAAATCGTCAGGGGGGTCTGCGGTCGCGTCCACTCTGCAAACTGGCGCACCAGATCCTCTTGTGGTCCCTAGGGAAGATACTCTCTCTGAGGGCAGTGTATATCCCAGGGGGCCAGAATATAGGAGCAGACACCCTGTCGAGGCAGGGGCGGATGCCAGGGGACTGGAGACTCCACCCCGAGGCGGTGGAGCTCATATGGGACTTCTACAGCCAAGCAGAAGTGGATCTGTTTGTGTCTCAGCATACGACGCACTGTCCACTTTGGTTCTCCCTTACTCACCCAGCCCCCCTGGGGCTGGATGCTATGGTGCAGACGTGACCGAGGCTACGTCTGTACGCAATTCCCCCTGTTGCTCTGCTCCCAGGAGTTCTGGAGAGAGTCCGCCAGGACGGAGTAAGTCTATTGCTAGTAGCTCCACGCTGACCGAGTCGAATTTGGTTTGCGGACCTTATATATCTCCTCGACAGCTCTACCTTGGAGATCCCGATCAGGAGAGACCTTCTGTCTGCGGCAGGGGGCACGATATTTCACCCCCGGCCAGAGATGTGGAAACTGTGGGTTTGGCCTCTGAGGGGGCCCAACTTATAGAGAGTGGTCTCTCAACTGAGGTTGTTGAGACCATTCTCAGCTCCAGAGCTCCAGCCACGAGGAAATTATATACACTTAAGTGGAGAGTTTTCACTTCTTGGTGTCACCAGCATCAGTGGGATCCAGTCAACTGGTCAGTTAACACAGTACTTGAGTTTCTCCAGTATTGCTTTTCATCAGGTTCATGTTCATCTACTTTAAAGGTCTACGTGGCTGCCATTGTGGCTTTCCACGCCCGGTGGGTAGTACATCTTTGGGTCGAGACCCCCTCATTATACGTTTCCTTCAAGGCACCTTGAAGCCTGCAATACGTACTAGGGTGCCGCACGGCTTGGGATCTGGCAATAGTCTTGGAGCCCCTACAGTCACTTTCTGAGAAATTTCTGTCTTTCAAGACCGTTTTTCTTCAAGCTATTTCGTCCCTCAAAAGAGTCGGAGACCTTCAGGCCCTTTCGGTTTCTCCCACCTGTCTTGAATTTGCACCTGGATGGTCAAGGCATTCTTATACCCTAAACAGGGATACGTCCCTAAGGTGCCAACCAATATTCCGAGGCCTATTGTGCTGCAGGCTTCCTATCCTCCTCCGTTTGCCTCTTCGGACCAGGAAAAGCTGAACCTCTTGTGTCCAGTGCGAGCACTGGACACTTATGTCCACAGAGCTGCCCCGTGGAGAAAATCTGATCAGTTGTTCGTCTGTTTTGGATCACCTAAGAAAGGTCTTCCAGCCTCTAAACTGACAATTAGCAAGTGGATAGTCGAGGCTATCTCTCTTGCGTATGAGTCCTCTGGCCAGCCGTGCCCTTTGGTTGTCAGAGCTCATTCTACTAGGATTATGGCAGCCTCTAAAGCCTTATTATCGGGGGGTTTCCCTTCAGGAGGTTTGGGATGCAGCAGGCTGGTCCTCACCGCTCACATTTGTGAGGTTTTATAGCCTGGACCTGGACGCTGCCCCAGGTGCCTCTTACTTAGTTTGCCGACAGTTTTGTCATCTGGCATTTTGTAAGTACGGCGTATTGGGTATTCTCATTCCCAAAGCGTTGTCGACGCATCGCGAGTTCCCTCGATGCGTCGCCCTGCCATACTGCCTGCATCCCTGCGATCGACTTTGCTTCGGCTCTAGAAGCTAACTCGAGTGTCGCACCAGATGTGCTTTTATATCTTCCTGGTCATGACCTCACCCGCCCGTGACGCTCATTCATTCCATTGGACTAGTTGACATACGTGCTTTAGACGTAATCACGCGGAGGCGTTCCCAAAGCGTCATCGACGCATCGCGAGTTCCCTTCTCAGGGATCTAGGGTTACAGTCGTAACCTGAGACGTTTTATACTGTAGCAGACAAAGCGGTATAGTTGTTCATTTCAAAAACAGTAACACACCGTATTTTTTTAGTTGCACTCTACTGCCAGTAGTGTACTGTTATTTTACAGGATTATTTTTTACATTGTACTCTATTAAGATAAGAATATATATATATATATATATTTTTTTTTTAATCAAGCAGCATTTACAACAGTGTTGAATATCCCTAAATAAATTTTTTGTACCTTTTTTTTAACTGCAACACATTTACACTGCATATATCAGTATATATAAGTGTAGTGGAGATGTGGTTTATAGTGTAGATGTGTTTTAGATGTGGTTTAGAGTGTGCATGTGTTTTAGATGTGGTTTAGAGTGTGCATGCATCAGTCAGTGAAGTGTAGATGTGTTTTAGATGTGGTTTAGTGTGTAGATGTGTTTTAGATGTGGTTTAGAGTGTGCATGTGTTTTAGATGTGGTTTAGAGTGTGAATGCATCAGTCAGTGAAGTGTAGATGTGTTTTAGATGTGGTTTAGAGTGTGCATGTGTTTTAGATGTGGTTTAGAGTGTGCATGCATCAGTCAGTGAAGTGTAGATGTGTTTTAGATGTGGTTTAGAGTGTGCATGCATCAGTCAGTGAAGTGTAGATGTGTTTTAGATGTGGTTTATAGTGTGCATGCATCAGTCAGTGAAGTGTAGATGTGGTTTAGAGTGTAGATGTGTTTTAGATGTGGTTTAGAGTGTGAATGCATCAGTCAGTGAAGTGTAGATGTGGTTTAGAGTGTGAATGCATCAGTGAGTGAAGTGTAGATGTGTTTTAGATGTGGTTTAGAGTGTGAATGCATCAGTCAGTGAAGTGTAGATGTGGTTTAGAGTGTAGATGTGTTTTAGATGTGGTTTAGAGTGTGAATGCATCAGTCAGTGAAGTGTAGATGTGTTTTAGATGTGGTTTAGAGTGTGCATGCATCAGTCAGTGAAGTGTAGATGTGTTTTAGATGTGGTTTAGAGTGTGCATGCATCAGTCAGTGAAGTGTAGATGTGTTTTAGAGTGTGCATGCATCAGTCAGTGAAGTGTAGATGTGTTGTAGATGTGTTTTAGAGTGTGCATGCATCAGTCAGTGAAGTGTAGATGTGTTGTAGATGTGGTTTAGAGTGTTCATGCATCAGTGAAGTGTAGATGTGTTGTAGATGTGTTTTAGAGTGTGCATGCATCAGTCAGTGAAGTGTAGATGTGGTTTAGAGTGTAGATGTGTTTTAGATGTGTTTTAGAGTGTGCATGCATCAGTCAGTGAAGTGTAGATGTGGTTTAGAGTGTAGATGTGGTTTAGAGTGTGCATGCATCAGTCAGTAAAGTGTAGATGTGTTTTAGATGTGGTTTAGAGTGTGCATGCATCAGTCAGTGAAGTGTAGATGTGTTTTAGATGTGGTTTAGAGTGTAGATGTGTTTTAGATGTGGTTTAGAGTGTGCATGCATCAGTCAGTGAAGTGTAGATGTGGTTTAGAGTGTGCATGCATCAGTCAGTGAAGTGTAGATGTGTTTTAGATGTGGTTTAGAGTGTGCATGCATCAGTCAGTGAAGTGTAGATGTGTTTTAGAGTGTAGATGTGTTTTAGATGTGGTTTAGTGTGTAGATGTGTTTTAGATGTGGTTTAGTGTGCATGCATCAGTCAGTGAAGTGTAGATGTGTTTTAGATGTGGTTTAGAGTGTGCATGCATCAGTCAGTGAAGTGTAGATGTGTTTTAGATGTGTTTTAGAGTGTGCATGCATCAGTCAGTGAAGTGTAGATGTGTTTTAGATGTGTTTTAGAGTGTGCATGCATCAGTCAGTGAAGTGTAGATATGTTTTAGATGTGTTTTAGAGTGTGCATGCATCAGTCAGTGAAGTGTACAGGACTAAGTTTCAGGTCGTGACCTCAAGAACTGTGGCATTATAGTGTGATGTTCGGGATCAAGTGTGATTCCCTCGTTCACAGCTGGATTACGCCGGAAAACCAACGACTGATCCCCAACACCACAAATAAGTTTGATTTCACGTGGATGAAGAACTAATCGTGATCCTCGCTGTTCCCCGGATCTGTTGGATTACTGGATATTATCGGCGTGGCGGAAGTTATCCTCAGGAAACCTTCATTCCCCTCGCACTGTAATGTAGATTAAAACACAGCCGGATTTCCGTCTCGGTCATTCTATTCCCAGGAATTATAAATAATAAAATGCATATTTCTGATGTTTTTTGTGTATTTTTAAAATCTACAGTAAAAGGGCAAAGAAAATACTGACATATAGCAAAATATATTTATATAACTCTAAATTATATGACCATTATTTTAATTTGAAAATAAATAAAAAAATATTTGTAAATTAACTTGCCTTGATATATTTCAAAATACATTTATATAAATAGTTTATTATTATATAAAATGCCATTTTTTTGCACATTTTAAAAATTAAAATGTATTGGTTAAATATACATTTCAGCCAGAATAAATAATTCTTGCCTTTTGCTACTATTTTGGCAGTGTCTCATACAAAACGGACAAATGGACAAAACCAGTGAAATATCCATTGATAGCTGAGTTCTTGTCATAGTTTATTACCGTATTCTAAACTATGGCGAATAAACTGTGATAATGTGAGAAATATTGAAGATGTCTGAATACATTTAGGTTTGACTGTATATATTTGGCTGTTTCTCGTTCTCTCCCATGTGTACTTGTGTGTATGTGTCATTTGTCTATAACTTTGGATATGCAGCATGTCATGTTAATACAAATCAATAATAACCGGTCTGTAATCCTCTGCGGGCCGGAAGATGCCACAGATGGACAGGGGTCATGGCGGGGTCATCATAGGGAATAAGCAGATTTCCTCAGAGCATTAAAGCCGTCAGAAACACACTCGTCTACAACATGTTTCGGCTCAAAGTCTCCCGGGACTCTCCGACTCTGCCGGAAACGCGTCACCGCTGTGCTCAGTAAACCTCTGGTGTGTGTGTGTGTGTGTGTGTGTGGGGAGAGAGGAGCAGAGATGGGAAGCTTTGCGTCTCCACGTTATGAATTATGGGCATCATGCCGCTTCCATTAGACCAGATGCTTTATTCCTCACGGATCAGACGAATGCGGGTTCTCTGAATAGATGCTAAAGAGCTTCCCAGAGAGAAACCCTGAACATCTGACGCTGCGAATCCACGACTTTACATAACTGAGAATATCTCATCTTCAAGAGAAACTGGATGTTATCGCATCGATATAAGACGTGAAATTCTTAGAGAGAGAACTTGATCTATTGATGAGTTATTATACAAATATTAAGTGTTTAATTATGTTTCTTTATGGCTGACACGGTTAAACACTACTGGTCAAAAGCTTAATAAATACGATTTTTAAAATGCGTCTGAAAGAGTATCTCATGCTCAGCAAGGCTGTGTTTATGCGATTAAAAATACAGTAAAAATAGTGAAATATTATTCTAATGTAAATTAGCAGTTTTCTATGTGAATATACAGTAAAGTGTAATTTATTCCTGTTATTTTCAGCATCATTACTCCAGTCTTCAGTGTCACATGATCCTTCAGAAATCACTCTAATATGAGGATCTGATGCTCAAGAAACATTTATGATTATTATCAGTGTTGAAAACAGTCATATTTATGTGGAAACATTGATATATTACCATTCAAAGTTTGGGGTAAGGGGACAGTTTCCACCAAAATTTTAAACGGCACAATCATTAAAATTGATAATAATAAGAACCATTACTAATAATTGAGCACCAATAATAATAAAGCATCAAATCAAGCATCAAATCATTACTATATATTCACATAGAAAACTTACTTTAGTTGTAAAAAATATTTAGCATTTTTTACTGTATTTATGATCAAATAAATGCAGCTATGGTGAGCAGAAGAGACTCAAAAACATAAAAAAATCTGAATTATTCCAAGCTTTTGACCTCCAGTGTATATATATATATACACAGTATATTGAGATGATAATATTGAGTGAATGCTCTCCGCACATATCATACGTTCATCAAATCCTTTCACTTCAAACTCACTGAATCCTCAGCCCGTTCAGGAATGCTGAAACTTGGGAAGAAACCTTTACATATGCGACTGATAAAAATGTTAATATTAAAGAAAAACGTTAGACGGACTTTTACATCTGAAGTCTTCATATATATATAAATAATTCACATTTTTTATGTAAATAGGTATAAATGCATTATACATTTACATGTGTGAAACAAAATTGTAATTTATACTGCATCTATAGATTGCATTTTCTTTTCACACACTTCCTTATTAACTTCTAATATATTGTCAAATACACTCATTCGGTTTACAATATTACCAGCAAATCAGCATCTGCGATAGAAATGCACATTCAGAATGACCAGTTCCACAAGAGTGAGGTCTGTTGGAGAGGATCGTCCACACACACACACACACACACACACTTCTTTTTAACAAAGACGCTCCATGCCTTTCTATTATGGCACAGATAGATTGATCTCATAGCAACATGGTTGCCATGGTAACGTGGGATGCAGATGCGAGACCAAAACCGGTCCGAGTCTCTGTGTCTCTCGCCCGAAAAAAGGGAAGCTCGTTTCATTCCCTTTATTTATGACACAGTTTCAGGCTTTTTTTTTTTGTGTGTGAGACATTTTTGAAACCATATAGGGAGTAAAAATGTGTTATTCTGGGATATCATAACCCTCATATTGCATTCGGGTCCGTTTCGACCCGCAAGACGTACATGCATTTATTTATTTTTTAAATCCATATTTTTGATGAAAGTTTGTAAGCGTGTTAAGACAAAATATAAAGTCGTGTAATGGGAGTTATGGCATAATTATGTTTTGGCACAAAAATTAAACTGCATAATCTTCACTGTATGCATTAAATATAAAGATTATAATTAAAGTTACTCAGTCAAGAGCAGTGAATCATTCTCTCTTTATCTTTAGTTTGATTTTCATTAATGACAGACAGCATCAGGTTTATTAGGCTGATGTCACTTTATGATTTAATGCACGGGTCCAATATACTGAGTGTCTAATCATATATATATATATAAGTCATGTAATGGAAGTTATGGCCGGCATGTAATTCATAACTCAGAACTGTTTAATTTTTAAAGCATTTATTATTCATAAATTACACTATTGTAAGTTTATTGTATGGATCTATGTTTTAAAGTTGATTAATATTTTGCCTGCCTATACACATGAGCCACATTTGCATATAATTACTGTATATTTCCATATTTAGTCAAAAAGCTAGTATTTCGTATATAAAACACTCGTTTTTTGTTTGTTTTGTTGTTAAACTTCTGCTTCAAATATGTTAGAAACTGTTAAAACTGGAAGTTGCCACCATGTTCTAAAATAATAATTTCATTACAACCGCAAAAACTATAAAGTAAAAAGTTCTCAAGCTTACTGAACACATGTAAACAGTCGATTACAAGCAAAAGGACAAATAAATATATTAATCAAAAATACAAACTTTTTGGTGTATATAGAAATAGACATTTAATACAGAAATAGATGCAAAAAATGAAAATCTTTACTGTATGCAATAAATATAAAGATTATTATCGGAGTCACTTGAATCATTGCAGTGAATCATTCTTTGAATCTTTGTCTTTAGTTGTTTGCTTCTCATTAATGACAGACAGCATCAGGTTTATTAGGCCACTGTCACTTTAAGATCTGATACACTGATACATAGAATGTAGATTGACCAATCACAGCGCAGCCAAGAACGAGCTCCCACAGTGGTCCGACACTTTTTCACAGCGCTCCATTGCCTTTAACACAGGCGTCTCATGGTTTTGGTCTCCACAGGCCATTACCGTCGTAGTTTTATCAAAAATATGGTTAAACGTTGTGCCTGGGGCATTTGTAACACAGATACGCGTTTCCCAGAGAGGTTGGAGGGGGGTGGGTTTTTTTCCCTTCCCAAACCGAAGTCAAATCCTGACAAGTGTCGTCTAGCACACGCTGCTAATAATACAACGTTATACTCGCGTAGTCCGTTTGCTTTGTAATAACGATCATAGAAGTGAATAGAGACCCAGCTTTGCATGAACAGTGTTGCTCCTTGATATTGTGAGTCCCAGCCTCCGTCTCCATTAGTAGGATATGCGGTGGGTCATTTGTTGACTGTGACCGGTATGCTTTTGCCTCTGTTTGGATGCCTTGTTGTTCCTTGCGTTTCACCTGTATGTCGTGAATATAGCCTTCGAACGTATATTGCAGCCGCTTTTGCCTACTTCTATCGGACACTTTATTTGCTGCTTCATAAAAGTTTGATAAAATTTCAGCGGGAAGAGCTGTCACAGCATAAGCCATGTTGATACCGGAGCCCAGATGAAGTTTGTTTGTCGGACGTAGCAACAGTAACTAAGGGGGGCGGGGCTTAGCCAAAGGCGAATTGAACAGCAAGATTTCAAAATAATTGACTTTCAGCGGTCCATTTCAGTCTTAAACGTTCAAGTCCGAGTTAAAATGCATCCGAGTCTGTGACAGGTCCAGATCAGCGAAAAGTTGTTAGAATCAATTTATTGACTCTTTATTGACGTAGATCTGAAAAATTACTCTTCCAACTTAAAGCTGCAGTCCGTATCTTTTCCTTTTTGTCGCCATCTCTCTGTTCGAAATCTGTAACTGCAGTGATTGGCTGAATTATCATCATTACGTGGGTTGTAAATCGGCATGAAACAGCGCGGATGAACACAGTGTTTTGAGGCGAGTGCTGCTGTCAGTCACCGCGCTGTGTGGATACTGGCATACAGAATCACAGATTCACTTTTTGAAAGTTTGACCAACATAAGAATTTTCATAAGAAAATGTCTTCTGAACAAGTAAGTAACATCCATTATTGTTCTGACCAACTAAGGGGGAAAAAGCATTCGACACGATAAGCTTCGTTAGATTTAATCAGCGCGATTTACAGCAACCGTGCAAATTATAGCCTACTTTGTTCTCAAATTGTTCATGTTAACAACATCAGCATTGCGTGACTAATGTTAAATGTAATGTGTTTTATGGTTACCTGTGTAGTTCAGAATTCATATTCTCCATAATAGCAAAACGAGAAAGGCACAACAAAGGAAACTCAATAACTGTGTGAATTAAGAAAACGTACTGTTACACGATTGAACTATTGAAATGTCTTACTTGTTCAGCAGAAAAAAGCCGTCTCTTCTTCCGTCTCGAACCCCTTCAAAACACAGAGTTCACGCACTTTTCAAAAGCCCCGCCGATGTTTAAATCCTTGTGTTCGCATGAGACGGTTTCTTTCTCTTTCTCTGGCCACCTTAAATCCGAAGTACGAAGTCTTTTGGGTTTTATAACTGCTGAATCTCCAGTTGACACTGATGATTGTTGTTTGGATCTTTCTGGATGCCATAAGTTTAATAATGTAAAGTGCTGCGAGAAAAGCCTATACATCTAAACATCTGATCACGCGCAGTATAGCCGGCTAGCCGAAACTCCTTTTTTATGTGTATGGGTGTGACGTCATGACGCAAAGACATGCTCGAATTTCCCGCGGAAACCCACCAGTACCACTGGAATTAAAATCATTATTACAAGCTAACCGTTTTGAATCTAGCTATGGCAAGCAGATAGTTTTGACCACTGGCAGAATACGTTTTTTTTAATATAATTATTTTGGATTATTTTTAACTTAAAAAAGTTACGCACTGGAGCTTTAAACTGTGGAGAAACGCTTTAAAGACGACACTCGGCAGATTATTAAAAAGTGAACTTAAAAAAGTTATAGAATTTTACATGTATTGTAAGGAAAAATGCACAAAAGTACTATTTTAAATTTATATTTGAAATATATATATTTTTTTTTACAAAACTTGTTTTACTCTAGAACTGAGAGAAAATCAAAGCCATAAATCTAAACAAGTTGTGTTTCAAATTTGAGGTTGTAAATGATCTCTCAGTAAATGAGCGTTCAGTGAGTGTGTGTTCGGCTGCAGTTCCGAACGCTTCCACTAGAGGAAATCCGTCTGTGTGTGTGTGTGTGTGTGTGTGTGTGTCTGTGTGTGTTTTTTAGTGTGTATTTGTGTGTGTGTGCGTGTGTGTGTGCGCGTGCGTGTATGTGTGTGTGTGTCCTCCTAGCAAGTGCTAAACCTTTACTATTCTGATGTAGCAAAAAAAAAAAAAAACGTAAAAATGTATTGGTCAAAAATGAGGGGAAATAAAACCAACTTAAACCAGCCTAAGCTGATTTACTGGTCTTAACTGGTTCCCAGGCTGTTCTTTTGTGTGTTTTTGGGCAGTATAGCGGGTAAATGATCGGTGTTAGGCCCTCTGCTATTCTCAATATATGTGCTGCCACTTGGTAATATTATAAGAAAACATGGCATTAATTTCCACTGCTATGCTGATGACACTCAATTATATATTTCATCACGGCCAGATGAAAACACTAACTCATCAAAATTAACAGAGTGTCTTAAAGATATAAAATGCTGGATGACGCATAATTTCCTGCTACTAAATCCAGATAAGACGGAGGTATTACTTGTTGGTCCAAAAAACTATCCACAAAACCACTTACAATACAACTTTAATATAGAAGGATGTCCTGTTACTTTATCCTCTACGGTAAAAGACCTGGGTATTATACTAGACCGCAACTTGTCTTTTGAAAATCATATTTCATATGTTACAAGAACAGCCTTTTTCCATCTTAGAAACATTGCTAAATTACGTAACATGCTATCTGTTTCTGATGCAGAAAAGTTAGTTCATGCCTTCATGACCTCGAGACTAGATTACTGTAATGCCTTATTAGCTGGTTGTCCTGCATCCTCAATAAACAAGCTACAGTTAGTGCAAAATGCAGCCGCTAGAGTTCTTACTAGATCAAGAAAATATGATCATATAACACCGATTCTATCATCTCTGCACTGGTTACCTATTAAGTTCCGTATCAATTACAAAGTACTACTACTGACCTATAAAGCCCTTAATGGTTTAGCTCCTGTGTATTTAATGGACCTTCTATCGCCCTACAATCCATCGCGTTCTTTAAGATCCCTAAATTCGAGGCTTCTGGTCATTCCTAGGATATCTAAGTCCACTAAAGGAGGGAGGGCGTTCTCACATTTAGCTCCTAAACTCTGGAATAGCCTTCCTGATACTGTTCGAGGCTCTGACTCGCTGTCCCAGTTTAAAACTAGATTAAAGACGCATCTCTTTAGCCAAGCATTTACATAATGCTTACCTTTTATAATACTGCTGAATCAGATCAAATGCATTTAATACTATAAAACTTGAAGAGACTGTAGGTTATCTGTATAGGTTGCGTAGTATTTACAGTCATTACCTTCCTGTGTATATTGCGTGAATGACGGGTGGTTGGGCAGATATTGTGTTGCAGTAGGTAGTATGCCATACGGAACCGTTGTCCACTGAAACTGCCTATTCACGCACCAGTGGGGCTCGACAGCCTTAGTCAACGGGTTGGCGCGTATGGTTGGGTTGCGGAGAGATTGTGAGATTGTGGTTAGGTCTCAGCAGCAGGAGGGACGTAGAGGTCAGTAAGCTGGGCTGAGTTGAGTGGGGGACGGAGGGGGGTGACTCTGGGACGCCAGAGTCACTGTCTTCATGTTTTATCATTTACGACTGTGCTATGGAAATCATCATTATGAACAGCAGCTACGCTAATTATTTTCCCTTTGCTTTTCTGCTGTTATCTCGGGACGCGAGTCCCGAGAAAATGGCATTCGTCAGCTCCAGTTTGTACCCAGCCTCTCACGGAGACTTCAGATGCTCCAATCACAAAGCCTGTGAAGTGACGACTCAACACGGGCGATATGGACTCTCTATGGTGGACGGCACTGATCCTCAACTACTCGTCTTAAGACCGGCGTGATTACTTGGACTTCCAAAAAATACTCTAAATGTTCCGATCCAATCTGACTTGTAATGCTGCCCGAATCATGCACTGTTCCTTCGTCGGTCAGAGGAGAACTGGCCCCCCGACTGAGTCTGGTTTCTCCCAAGGTTTTTTTCTCCATTCTGTCACCTGATGGAGTTTTGGTTCCTTGCCACTGTTGCCTTGGCTTTTGGCTTGCTTAGTTGGGGACATTTAACATTTAATATTCAATAATATTATTGATCTGCCAATTTCTTTTAGAAACAAACTTTGTTATATTGTTTTCATGTTATCACTGTGAAGCGCTTTGATACAATCTGTATTGTAAAAAGCGCTATATAAATAAAGGTGACTTGACTTGACTTGACTTAAATGGCATTTGCAGGTCAAATGGAATAATGATGAGATTATTAAACAACGTTCACATGTCCACACTTACTCAATCTATTCGGACATTACTGTTATCTGTGTTGTGTGTGTTTGCCAAACTAATTACTATATTTACTGTCACTGTTATCATACAGCTCTAGAGATCTTTGACCTCTGACCTTGTTTCGGTTGGGCAAAAGAACAGAGGGCAAAGGTCACTGATAATGACGGTTCTCACAACAACAACTTGTTTTGCACTGTAACATATCTTCATACTGGTTTTAGAAAATTGTCTTGTATTGAGTTTTTTTTTAACCCCATTGATAAACTGTTTTAAGAATACATTTCTTAAAAATAAATAAATAATACATTTCAGGCTGCAAATAAATAAATATTTATTTATTTATTTATTTATTTATTTAGAAGAATACAAGATAAATTCTCTGCCTCGTTGACCAAGACGTTACACATTGTATATGTGATTATTATAGTTTTGAATTTATTTTATATTTTTTATTTTATTTCAGTTTATCACGTCTTTAGGTTTTACAGTATTCAATTTGTATTTCAGTTGTATTTAATTTTAGTATAATTCAATACTTTTAGAACTACCAAAATGTAATGCATTAACAGATATTAATGATAAATCTTTTATTATATTCTCTGGAAAATTTTATTATTTTATTTACTTGTATTATTTATCCTTTTTATTTATATGTATTTATTCATGTATGGTTTACCATTTATTTACATTTTTAACATGTTTATACACAGTTGTGTTTTATTTAAGGAAAATTACCAAATGTAATGTAATGCATTAACTAAGATTAATTAAATATCCTTTATTATATTCTCTGGAACACTTGATTATCTTGAATTGAAGATTCATTTCCGCTTTACTCTTGTTAGTTTGGAAATGATGACCACTATATATATATATATATAGTAATATATTAATTTGTTTTTTCTATTTTCACATTTATTCCAGTTTTTAAAATTTAGTTGAGTTTCTTTTTTTTAGTAATAACTTTAACCATTAAAACTGGCAAATGATAAATGTATATAAAAAAAAGCTACAAAATGTGTATGTCTCCATGTCAAATCCATGTCTCTGCCATCACTAACTATCATCCTTTTCTCTCAGGTGTCCTGCTCATTCTGCGGCTGATTACACACCTAACGAGGCGTTCACCTTT
Organism: Rhinichthys osculus; assembly: GCA_029959095.1. Lineage (NCBI taxonomy): Eukaryota > Metazoa > Chordata > Actinopteri > Cypriniformes > Leuciscidae > Rhinichthys > Rhinichthys osculus. The sequence continues at coordinate 1,843,591 of JARWKJ010000012.1, forward strand.
GACTTGGTAAAAGCTACTGTGCAAAAATGTCCAATGCTTTTAGACAGAATGAAATCCTAGATTCTTTGATTGCTTTTATTCATTAGGCCTCCTGATGGAAGTATTGCATAACACCATCTGGTGACGAGGAACCGACTCTGGCTGAAACCCACATGAACACATGGAAGCGGAGGTGTTGCACAAAACAACATCATATTGTTGAACCCTCTGGTGCTCTTCGCGTGTCGGTCAAAAATGACTGAAATTTGTATTTTCTTTGTCAATGAAATTAATGTAATATATTTTATTTTGATAATGTTTTTTTGTTTAATAGTTTGTATTTTTAGGAACATATTTTTATTCTAAATTATATTTATGCTGCATTTATAATCCATTTATTCACTTTTTGAGCATAGACATGAAAATTTAATTTCCATCTTAAACTGGTGAATCTTGAACGCTTTAGAGCGACATACTGAAGTTTGATCTCTTTTTAAAGACGACACTTGGCAGATTATTGCTGAAGTTAAAGAAGTTAACTTAAAGTAACAGAATTCTACATGTATTGTTATGAAAAATGCACAAAAATACTATTTAAAATTTTAATATGAAATATATATTTTCAAAATCACGTTTTACTCTAAAACTCTAAAAAGGAAATCAAAGCAATAAATCTAAACAAGTTGTGTTCAAAATTTGAGGTTGATATCTCAGTAAAGGAGCGTTCAGTGAGAGTGTGTTCGGCTGCAGTTCCAAACGCTTCCACTAGAGGAAACTCTCCATTCATTTCCAATGCGGCATTTCTGACCGCGAGGAGCACAAGTGGGACTAGTGTTCACAGCACCATTAAACCTGTTCAGATCATGCCCATGATTTATGTGTGTGTTCACACAGCAAGAGCCAAAATCTTTACCAAGTTTCATACCATTCCAATGAAGTAAAAAAAAAAAAAAAACACGTACAAGGTTTCGGTCAAAAATGACCGAAGAGCACCAGAGGGTAAATAGATTACCAGTCTTGAAGCCAGTTTGCAAACTATTACAACAGTGATACGACTGCGGACCAAAACAAAACATGCATTTGGTTCTCATTCAACAACACCGTCTATTTTGAGACGACAGAGCACTGTCATAGTGTCAGAAAGTTTGCCTGGAAGCTCGTCGCACAAAACTGTGATAAGTTTGCGTGAATGTGTGCCAAGTGAAGCCGTCAGATGCCTGTTCTTACAGATGCGAATTATCGGACTGTCGTACCTTCAGGCGTCTCGTCATTTCTTGTGGTGTTCCTCAAGGCTCAGTGTTGGGTCCGCTATTATTTAACCTACACATGCTTCCTTTAGCTGGTATAATTAACCAATGCAATATTTAATTTCACAGATGACACTCAACTCTATCTCTCACTTGCACCAGATGCCCTCAAATCAATTTCCAACCAACTGGACAGAATAGAGAGCATATAATTGTGGATGTCTCAAAACTTTACAGCTAAACAAAGATAAGACAGAGGTACTTGTTATCGATAATGACACGCGGAGAACATCTATTGCGCCACATCTTGACTCTCTATCACTAAAAGCCAGTAAAAAGAACTCATGAACTCATAAAAGAATCATGTTTGACAGTGACCTTAGTTTTAAAAAAATTGTTACTGCATATTCTCACCTCCAAAATACGGTCATTAAAGGTGTCAGGCAACATAATAATCCTTCACATCAAACGCCGTCTACATAGGACAGGAGCTACAGCTGTGGTTTTTATATATATAAAGCACTTTGTTCACGTCACTTGTAAATGAGTGAGAGCATATTGACCTTGCCGAGTCTCTTGCATGTAATATCATACAAGCATTACCCGATTAAACGCTCTATTATGGGAAGATATGCGGGGTGGCTCAAGGTAATCATATGACTAGCGCAGGAGCCGTTCAAGATCAGAAACCTTTTAGCAAATGTAGGGCGCTGGAGTGTCTCAACACAATCCCTGAGCTCAAATCCAGCCAAAAACAACAACATCATCTGGCCCCATTTGCCACTTAATTTGTTTAGCTCATTTCAGCCAATCTGGAGTTATTCGGAGCCCGTGCTTTTATTGAGAACTTGCCCTAGTTTTTTGCATCTGTGAACGTGAAGGCCGAACGCACAGAGAGAGCTTGTTTTCTTCAGGACGTAATCCTGCATTTGGTTCGAGCCTCAGATGTTTTGTTGGTTTGTTGACCTGAACGCGAGGTGAATCTGGCCGGTTATTTGATTGATTCTCTTGCCCTAATGCACCGAGAGCACGTTTTTGAGATGTTTTGAGCTGATCGCAATAACAGATTCCCTTCAACGGCCCTCGCGGGACATCCCCTGTTTGCAGCCGTTCATCATAGACTTTAATCTAAACATAGAAACAACAACAAAAAAACATTAGAAAATCTCTCAATCTTTTGAACATAGTGTGTGTGTAAATATACAGAGACGTGGACATTGTTGGTATTGATAAACAAAAAAAGCCTGTGAAAATAAATCTGCATCGTAATCCTTTAGATTTTAGGGGGGGGGGGTCTCTCATTATGAAATACGTGTTTTTCCTCTAATACACGTTTATTCAGCACAGTTAATGGCACCCTTATAAATTTGAGTAAAACATTTCTGAAGTATATTACCATTCATATTTTATTTAGCACACCAGGGTGACTACGGACATGCAATTATCCAGTCAAGTATATATATGAGGATACACAAAGGCCAGATTCCCTTAATCATCCATCACAATGAGTAAAACCAAAGAATATAGTTCTGATGTGCAGCAAAAGATTGTTGAGCTTCACAAAATAGAAAGTGGCTGTAAGAAAATAGCTAAAGAGTTGAAAATTCCCATTTTCACCTTCAGGGCAATAATTAAAGTTCACCTGCAGTCAATAATTTTAGCCCTTAAAACTTATCTTTGATCACCAAAATGACATATTTAAACATATATATATATATATATATATATATATATATATATAAATGTATTCATGCTTTAAAATATCTTGAATGTAACTCGACACCCTTGCCTCGTTTAGTATGCGTGGTTCTATGAATATGCAAATGAGCCCCGCCTCCACTCACTCCCTCAGCTCAGAGATCCACTGGTTGACGATCACACGTTGATCTGATTGGTTACAAGGTCGTTTGTGACGTCAGAAACACCAGCGATTTCAAACCGTGTTTTTGAGACTGTCTTTGGTTCACTGCAGTTTTAAGCAGAAAATACTCAGCAATGCTGTCGACTTATGAACTCACACATGGTGTGTCTTAAAGCGTATTAAAAACACCACATAGACACATAAACAACATTAAAAGCTGGATTTTCACCACAGGCGGACTTTAAGAAGTTCCAATCAACTAAAGATGTTACGGATCTGCCAGGACAACATGACATCATGACTTTTGCGTAAACATACACGCCACTTTCAAGTCAAGTGGCGTGTTATCTATACGCATTTTGAGCTATCCGCTTGTGTGTCCACGCCGAAACGAACCGTCATCTTTTGCGTGTATGTCTACGCCGTTAAACGTCCGAGTGATTCCGCGTGTATGCCGTTAAATGTCCGAGCGAAACGAAGCAAAATTCATATCTACATCTGTGGAGCAATATTTTTTTTCCTAGGATGGTAGGGGAAGACTCATAAATAGTATTAACCCCAGTGACGGGTAGGTTTAGGGACGGGGTTGGGGTAGGTCATATATTATATATATACAGTAATGTAACGTTAAGTCAACGGCGTTGATAAACACGCTGAAAAGCGATTATGCGTGTTGATAGCACGCCAAAAATGGAAATACGAATTGGCGTGTCATACATACGCCATTTCATGAGATCAGTCTGCAGAGGACGTGTGTCTATATTGTCTTAATGCACGGCAATGAGGAAAGCTCAAGTGGCCAAAGACTCTTCAAGGATCACAGATGGAGAATTGCATAGATTCGTTGAGTCTCAGGGTCAGAAAGCCTAAACAAAAATTATAAAAACAACCCCTACATCACCACATGTTGTTTGGGAGAGTTTCAAGGAAAATCCTCCTCACTCCTCCAAAAACAAACTCCAGCATATTCAGTTGTCAGACACGACTGGATCTTGAAATGGGACCGGATTCTATGTTCAGATAAAACTAAAAAAGGAGAATTTTGGCATCAAACCCAAACAGGGTTAAAAAGTACCCCATGTCCACGGTTAAATATACTGCTGGGTCTATAATGTTGTGGGCCTATTTTTTTGTTGGAGGTACTGGACTTCTTGTTCAGATTCATAGTATCATGGATTCTAGCAAATACCAACAATATTGTCATTTATCTGGGATTTGATATACGTATAACAGAATTTAATGAGAAATATTCATATTACAACATTCATGTTCATAGTTCATATTTAGATCTCTGACTTTTGATTGCAGGCTTTTGTTTGGTCTCTTTTAAATCTGAACACAGTTTGAGACATCAACTCATGTCATCAATAGAATTTGCCACTGCAAAATATGCAAGCTGCTATTTCATTGATCAATATTGATTGCTTTGTCATGCACATTTTCACAAACACACACACAAAAACAAACACACACACACACACACTTACACATGCTGGCACACACACACACACACACACACACACACACACACACTCTCTCTATCTCTCTCTCTCTCACACACACAAACACACACACACTCTATCTCTCTCTCACACACACTCTCTCTCTCTCTCTCTCTCTCTCTCTCTCTCTCTCTCTCTCTCTCTCTCTCTCTCTATCTCTCACACTCTCTCTCTCTCTCTCTCTCTCTCTCTCTCTCTCTCTCTCTCTCACACACACTCTCTCTCTCTCTCTCTCTCTCTCTCTTTCACAGACACTCTCTCTCTCTCTCTCTCTCTCACACACACTCTCTCTCTCTCTCTCTCTCTCTCTCTCTCTCTATCTCTCACACACTCTCTCTCTCTCTCTCTCTCTCTCTCTCTCTCACACACACTCTCTCTCTCTCTCTCTCTCTCACACACACACTCTCTCTATCTCTCTCTCTCTCACACACACAAACACACACACACTCTATCTCTCTCTGACACACACTCTCTCTCTCTCTCTCTCTCTCTCTCTCACACACACAAACACACACACTCTCTCTCTCTCTCTCTCTCTCTCTCACACACACTCTCTCTCACACTCTCTCTCACACACACAAACACACACACACTCACTCTCTCTCACACACACTCGCTCTCTCTCTATCTCTCACACAAACACACACACACTCTCTCTCTCTCTCTCTCTCTCTCTCACACACACACTCTCTCTCTCACACACACACAAACACACACACACTCTCTTTCTCTCTCTCTCTCTCTCTCTCACACACTCTATCTCTCTATCTCTCTCTCTCTCTCTCTCACACACACACACAAACACAAACACACACTCTCTCTCTCTCTCTCTCTCTCTCTCTCTCTCTCTCACACACACTCTCTCTCTCTATCTCTCTCTCTCTCTCACACACACACACACAAACACACAATCAGTCAAATGGCAAAACCCTCCGCAGAATCAGAAGTGAGCTTAAAGTGTTACAGGCCTCCGAAGCGCTGACATTTTGTTTTAATCTAGTGACCTTTTATCATAATAATTCATATTGTGTCTCTTCTGCAGGAGCTTGAGCGGACGACTCTTACATGAGAGAGAGAGAGATATAGACAGACAAAGAGAGAGAGACTGTTTATGAAGCTCCTGTCGTTCTTTTCTATCAGATGTGAGACTTTATGAACTTTATAATGCACATTTATCATTCACAGGGTTAAAACCTAGATATAGCAAAACTAAGACAGCAATTATCAGATATTAAAACCTCATTGGTTCTTGCTGAAGCTCAAACGTGATGCGTAACACGAGAATGAACCTCATTGGTTCTTGAGAAGCTCAAACGTGATGCATAACACGTGAATGAACCTCATTGGTTCTTGCTGAAGCTCAAACGTGCTGCGTAACACGAGAATGAACCTCATTGGTTCTTGAGAAGCTCAAACGTGATGCGTAACACGAGAATGAACCTCATTGGTTCTTGCTGAAGCTCAAACGTGATGCGTAACACGAGAATGAACCTCATTGGTTCTTGCTGAAGCTCAAACGTGCTGTGTAACACGAGAATGAACCTCATTGGTTCTTGAGAAGCTCAAACGTGATGCGTAACACGAGAATGAACCTCATTGGTTCTTGAGAAGCTCAAACGTGATGCGTAACACGAGAATGAACCTCATTGGTTCTTGCTGAAGCTCAAACGTGCTGTGTAACAAGAGAATGAACCTCATTGGTTTTTGCTGAAACTCAAACGTGATGCGTAACACGAGAATGAACCTCATTGGTTCTTACTGAAGCTCAAACGTGATGCGTAACACGAGAATGAACCTCATTGGTTCTTGCTGAAGCTCAAACGTGATGCATAACACGAGAATGAACCTCATTGGTTCTTGCTGAAACTCAAACGTGATGCGTAACACGAGAATGAACCTCATTGGTTCTTGCTGAAGCTCAAACGTGATGCGTAACACGAGAATGAACCTCATTGGTTCTTGCTGAAACTCAAACGTGCTGTGTAACACGAGAATGAACCTCATTGGTTCTTGCTGAAGCTCAAACGTGATGCGTAACACAAGAATGAACCTCATTGGTTCTTGCTGAAGCTCAAACATGATGCGTAACACAAGAATGAACCTCATTGGTCCTTGCAGAAGGTCAAACGTGATGCGTAACACGAGAATGAACCTCATTGGTTCTTGCTGAAGCTCAAACGTGATGCGTAAAACAAGAATGAACCTCATTGGTTCTTGCTGAAGCTCAAACGTGATGCGTAACACAAGAATGAACCTCATTGGTCCTTGCAGAAGCTCAAACGTGATGCGTAACACGAGAATTAACCTCATTGGTTCTTGCTGAAGCTCAAACGTGATGCGTAACACAAGAATGAACCTCATTGGTTCTTGCAGAAGCTCAAACGTGATGCGTAACACGAGAATTAACCTCATTGGTTCTTGCAGAAGCTCAAACGTTATGCGTAACACGAGAATGAACCTCATTGGTTCTTGCTGAAACTCAAACGTGCTGTGTAACACGAGAATGAACCTCATTGGTTCTTGCTGAAGCTCAAACGTGATGCGTAACACGAGAATGAACCTCATTGGTTCTTGCTGAAGCTCAAACGTGATGCGTAACACAAGAATGAACCTCATTGGTTCTTGCTGAAGCTCAAACGTGATGCGTAACACAAGAATGAACCTCATTGGTTCTTGCAGAAGCTCAAACATGATGCGTAACACAAGAATGAACCTCATTGGTCCTTGCAGAAGCTGAAACGTGATGCGTAACACGAGAATGAACCTCATTGGTTCTTGCTGAAGCTCAAACGTGATGCGTAACACAAGAATGAACCTCATTGGTTCTTGCTGAAGCTCAAACGTGATGCGTAACACAAGAATGAACCTCATTGGTTCTTGCAGAAGCTCAAACGTGATGCGTAACACGAGAATGAACCTCATTGGTTCTTGCTGAAGCTCAAACGTGATGCGTATCACGAGAATGAACCTCATTGGTTCTTGCTGAAGCTCAAACGTGATGCGTAACACGAGAATGAACCTCATTGGTTCTTGCAGAAGCTCAAACGTGATGCGTAACACGAGAATGAACCTCATTGGTTCTTGCTGAAGCTCAAACGTGATGCGTAACACGAGAATGAACCTCATTGGTTCTTGCAGAAGCTCAAACGTGATGCGTAACACGAGAATGAACCTCATTGGTTCTTGCTGAAGCTCAAACGTGATGCGTAACACGAGAATGAACCTCATTGGTTCTTGCTGAAGCTCAAACGTGATGCGTAACACGAGAATGAACCTCATTGGTTCTTGCTGAAGCTCAAACGTGATGCGTAACACGAGAATGAACCTCATTGGTTCTTGCTGAAACTCAAACGTGCTGCGTAACACGAGAATGAACCTCATTGGCTCTTGCAGAAGCTCAAACGTGATGCGTAACACGAGAATGAACCTCATTGGTTCTTGCTGAAACTCAAACGTGATGCGTAAAACGAGAATGAACCTCATTGGTTCTTGCTGAAGTTCAAACGTGATGCGTAACACGAGAATGAACCTCATTGGTTCTTGCTGAAGCTCAAACGTGATGCGTAACACGAGAATGAACCTCATTGGTTCTTGCTGAAGCTCAAACATGATGCGTAACACAAGAATGAACCTCATTGGTTCTTGCTGAAGCTCAAACATGATGCGTAACACAAGAATGAACCTCATTGGTTCTTGCTGAAGCTCAAACGTGATGCGTAACACGAGAATGAACCTCATTGGTTCTTGCTGAAGCTCAAACGTGATGCGTAACATGAGAATGAACCTCATTGGTTCTTGCTGAAGCTCGAACGTGATGTGTAACACGAGAATGAACCTCATTGGTTCTTGCTGAAGCTCAAACGTGCTGCGTAACACGAGAATGAACCTCATTGGTTCTTGCTGAAGCTCAAACGTGCTGCGTAACACGAGAATGAACCTCATTGGTTCTTGCTGAAGCTCAAACGTGATGCGTAACACAAGAATGAACCTCATTGGTTCTTGCTGAAGCTCAAACGTGATGCGTAACACGAGAATGAACCTCATTGGTTCTTGCTGAAGCTCAAACGTGATGCGTAACACGAGAATGAACCTCATTGGTTCTTGCTGAAGCTCAAACGTGATGCGTAACACGAGAATGAACCTCATTGGTTCTTGCTGAAGCTCAAACGTGATGCGTAACACGAGAATGAACCTCATTGGTTCTTGCTGAAGCTCAAACGTGATGCGTAACACGAGAATGAACCTCATTGGTTCTTGCTGAAGCTCAAACGTGATGCGTAACACGAGAATGAACCTCATTGGTTCTTGCAGTAGCTCAAACGTGATGCGTAACACGAGAATGAACCTCATTGGTTCTTGCAGAAGCTCAAACGTGCTGCGTAACACGAGAATGAACCTCATTGGTTCTTGCAGAAGCTCAAACGTGCTGTGAAACATGAGAATGAACCTCATTGGTTCTTGCTGAAGCTCAAACGTGATGCGTAACACGAGAATGAACCTCATTGGTTCTTGCAGAAGCTCAAACGTGCTGTGAAACATGAGAATGAACCTCATTGGTTCTTGCTGAAGCTCAAACGTGATGCGTAACACGAGAATGAACCTCATTGGTTCTTGCTGAAGCTCAAACGTGATGCGTAACACGAGAATGAACCTCATTGGTTCTTGCAGAAGCTCAAACGTGATGCGTAACACGAGAATGAACCTCATTGGTTCTTGCTGAAGCTCAAACGTGATGCATAACACGTGAATGAACCTCATTGGTTCTTGAGAAGCTCAAACGTACTGTGTAACACGAGAATGAACCTCATTGGTTCTTGCTGAAGCTCAAACGTGCTGCGTAACACGAGAATGAACCTCATTGGTTCTTGCTGAAGCTCAAACGTGCTGCGTAACACGAGAATGAACCTCATTGGTTCTTGCAGAAGCTCAAACGTGCTGTGAAACATGAGAATGAACCTCATTGGTTCTTGCTGAAGCTCAAACGTGATGCGTAACACGAGAATGAACCTCATTGGTTCTTGCAGAAGCTCAAACGTGCTGTGAAACATGAGAATGAACCTCATTGGTTCTTGCTGAAGCTCAAACGTGATGCGTAACACGAGAATGAACCTCATTGGTTCTTGCTGAAGCTCAAACGTGATGCGTAACACGAGAATGAACCTCATTGGTTCTTGCAGAAGCTCAAACGTGATGCGTAACACGAGAATGAACCTCATTGGTTCTTGCTGAAGCTCAAACGTGATGCATAACACGTGAATGAACCTCATTGGTTCTTGAGAAGCTCAAACGTACTGTGTAACACGAGAATGAACCTCATTGGTTCTTGCTGAAGCTCAAACGTGCTGCGTAACACGAGAATGAACCTCATTGGTTCTTGCTGAAGCTCAAACGTGATGCGTAACACGAGAATGAACCTCATTGGTTCTTGCAGTAGCTCAAACGTGATGCGTAACACGAGAATGAACCTCATTGGTTCTTGCAGAAGCTCAAACGTGCTGCGTAACACGAGAATGAACCTCATTGGTTCTTGCAGAAGCTCAAACGTGCTGTGAAACATGAGAATGAACCTCATTGGTTCTTGCTGAAGCTCAAACGTGATGCGTAACACGAGAATGAACCTCATTGGTTCTTGCAGAAGCTCAAACGTGCTGTGAAACATGAGAATGAACCTCATTGGTTCTTGCTGAAGCTCAAACGTGATGCGTAACACGAGAATGAACCTCATTGGTTCTTGCTGAAGCTCAAACGTGATGCGTAACACGAGAATGAACCTCATTGGTTCTTGCAGAAGCTCAAACGTGATGCGTAACACGAGAATGAACCTCATTGGTTCTTGCTGAAGCTCAAACGTGATGCATAACACGTGAATGAACCTCATTGGTTCTTGAGAAGCTCAAACGTACTGTGTAACACGAGAATGAACCTCATTGGTTCTTGCTGAAGCTCAAACGTGCTGCGTAACACGAGAATGAACCTCATTGGTTCTTGCTGAAGCTCAAACGTGCTGCGTAACACGAGAATGAACCTCATTGGTTCTTGCTGAAGCTCAAACGTGCTGCGTAACACGAGAATGAACCTCATTGGTTCTTGCTGAAGCTCAAACGTGCTGTGAAACATGAGAATGAACCTCATTGGTTCTTGCTGAAGCTCAAACGTGATGCGTAACACAAGAATGAACCTCATTGGTTCTTGCAGAAGCTCAAACGTGATGTGTAACACGAGAATGAACCTCATTGGTTCTTGCTGAAGCTCAAACGTGATGCGTAACACAAGAATGAACCTCATTGGTTCTTGCTGAAGCTCAAACGTGATGCATAACACGTGAATGAACCTCATTGGTTCTTGAGAAGCTCAAACGTGCTGCGTAACACGAGAATGAACCTCATTGGTTCTTGAGAAGCTCAAACGTGCTGCGTAACACGAGAATGAACCTCATTGGTTCTTGAGAAGCTCAAACAGGCTGCGTAACACGAGAATGAACCTCATTGGTTCTTGAGAAGCTCAAACGTGCTGCGTAACACGAGAATGAACCTCATTGGTTCTTGGTGAAGCTCAAACGTGATGCGTAACACGAGAATGAACCTCATTGGTTCTTGCAGAATCTCAAACGTGATGCGTAACACGAGAATGAACCTCATTGGTTCTTGCTGAAGCTCAAACGTGCTGTGTAACACGAGAATGAACCTCATTGGTTCTTGCAGAAGCTCAAACGTGCTGCGTAACACGAGAATGAACCTCATTGGTTCTTGCAGAAGCTCAAACGTGCTGTGTAACACGAGAATGAACCTCATTGGTTCTTGCAGAAGCTCAAACGTGCTGCGTAACACGAGAATGAACCTCATTGGTTCTTGCAGAAGCTCAAACGTGATGCGTAACACGAGAATGAACCTCATTGGTTCTTGCTGAAGCTCAAACGTGCTGTGTAACACGAGAATGAACCTCATTGGTTCTTGGTGAAGCTCAAACGTGATGCGTAACACGAGAATGAACCTCATTGGTTCTTGCAGAAGCTCAAACGTGCTGCGTAACACGAGAATGAACCTCATTGGTTCTTGCAGAAGCTCAAACGTGCTGTGTAACACGAGAATGAACCTCATTGGTTCTTGCAGAAGCTCAAACGTGCTGCGTAACACGAGAATGAACCTCATTGGTTCTTGCAGAAGCTCAAACGTGATGCGTAACACGAGAATGAACCTCATTGGTTCTTGCAGAAGCTCAAACGTGATGCCTAACACGAGAATGAACCTCATTGGTTCTTGCAGAAGCTCAAACGTGATGCGTAACACGAGAATGAACCTCATTGGTTCTTGCAGAAGCTCAAACGTGATGCGTAACACGAGAATGAACCTCATTGGTTCTTGCAGAAGCTCAAACGTGCTGTGAAACATGAGAATGAACCTCATTGGTTCTTGCAGAAGCTCAAACGTACTGTGTAACACGAGAATGAACCTCATTGGTTCTTGCTGAAGCTCAAACGTGCTGCGTAACACGAGAATGAACCTCATTGGTTCTTGCTGAAGCTCAAACGTGCTGTGAAACATGAGAATGAACCTCATTGGTTCTTGCTGAAGCTCAAACGTGATGCGTAACACGAGAATGAACCTCATTGGTTCTTGCTGAAGCTCAAACGTGCTGCGTAACACTAGAATGAACCTCATTGGTTCTTGCTGAAGCTCAAACGTGATGCGTAACACAAGAATGAACCTCATTGGTTCTTGCAGAAGCTCAAACGTGATGCGTAACACGAGAATGAACCTCATTGGTTCTTGCTGAAGCTCAAACGTGATGCATAACACGTGAATGAACCTCATTGGTTCTTGAGAAGCTCAAACGTGCTGCGTAACACGAGAATGAACCTCATTGGTTCTTGAGAAGCTCAAACGTGCTGCGTAACACGAGAATGAACCTCATTGGTTCTTGCAGAAGCTCAAACGTGATGCGTAACACGAAAATGAACCTCATTGGTTCTTGCAGAAGCTCAAACGTGTTTTGAAACATGAGAATGAACCTCATTGGTTCTTGCAGAAGCTCAAACGTGATGCGTAACACGAGAATGAACCTCATTGGTTCTTGCAGAAGCTCAAACGTGATGCGTAACACGAGAATGAACCTCTTTGGATTTTGCTGAAGCTCAAACGTGCTCAGTAACACGAGAATGAACCTCATTGGTTCTTGCTGAAGCTCAAACGTGCTGTGTAACACGAGAATGAACCTCATTGGTTTTTGCTGAAGCTCAAACGTGATGTGTAACACGAGAATGAACCTCATTGGTTTTTGCTGAAGCTCAAACATGATGCGTAACACGAGAATGAACCTCATTGGTTCTTGCTGAAGCTCAAACGTGCTGCGTAACACGAGAATGAACCTCATTGGTTTTTGCTGAAGCTCAAACGTGCTGTGTAACACGAGAATGAACCTCATTGGTTCTTGCTGAAGCTCAAACATGATGCGTAACACGAGAATGAACCTCATTGGTTCTTGCTGAAGATCAAACGTGCTGTGTAACACGAGAATGATCCTCATTGGTTCTTGCTGAAGCTCAAACGTGATGTGTAACACGAGAATGAACCTCATTGGTTTTTGCTGAAGCTCAAACGTGCTGCGTAACACGAGAATGAACCTCATTGGTTCTTGAGAAGCTCAAACGTGATGCGTAACACGAGAATGAACCTCATTGGTTCTTGCTGAAGATCAAACGTGCTGTGTAACACGAGAATGATCCTCATTGGTTCTTGCTGAAGCTCAAACGTGATGTGTAACACGAGAATGAACCTCATTGGTTTTTGCTGAAGCTCAAACATGATGCGTAACACGAGAATGATCCTCATTGGTTCTTGCTGAAGCTCAAACATGATGTGTAACACGAGAATGAACCTCACTGGTTTTTGCTGAAGCTCAAACGTGCTGCGTAACACGAGAATGAACCTCATTGGTTCTTGCTGAAGCTCAAACGTGATGCGTAACACGAGAATGAACCTCATTGGTTCTTGCTGAAGCTCAAACATGATGCGTAACACGAGAATGAACCTCATTGGTTCTTGCTGAAGCTCAAACGTGATGCGTAACACGAGAATTAACCTCATTGGTTCTTGCTGAAGCTCAAACGTGATGCGTAACACGAGAATTAACCTCATTGGTTCTTGCTGAAGCTCAAGCGTTATGCGTAACACGAGAATGAACCTCATTGGTTCTTGCTGAAGCTCAAACGTGATGCGTAACACGAGAATGAACCTCATTGGTTCTTGCTGAAGCTCAAACGTGATGCGTAACACGAGAATGAACCTCATTGGTTCTTGCAGAAGCTCAAACGTGATGCGTAACACGAGAATGAACCTCTTTGGTTCTTGCTGAAGCTCAAACGTGCTGCGTGACACGAGAATTAACCTCATTGGTTCTTGCTGAAGCTCAAACGTGATGCGTAACACGAGAATGAACCTCATTGGTTCTTGAGAAGCTCAAACGTGCTGCGTAACATGAGAATGAACCTCATTGGTTCTTGCAGAAGCTCAAACGTGATGCGTAACACGAGAATGAACCTCATTGGTTCTTGCAGTAGCTCAAACGTGATGCGTAACACGAGAATGAACCTCATTGGTTCTTGCAGAAGCTCAAACGTGCTGCGTAACACGAGAATGAACTTCATTGGTTCTTGCTGAAGCTCAAACGTGATGCGTAACACGAGACTGAACCTCATTGGTTCTTGCAGAAGCTCAAACGTGCTGTGAAACATGAGAATGAACCTCATTGGTTCTTGCTGAAGCTCAAACGTGATGCGTAACACGAGAATGAACCTCATTGGTTCTTGCTGAAGCTCAAACGTGATGCGTAACACGAGAATGAACCTCATTGGTTCTTGCAGAAGCTCAAACGTGATGCGTAACACGAGAATGAACCTCATTGGTTCTTGCTGAAGCTCAAACGTGATGCATAACACGTGAATGAACCTCATTGGTTCTTGAGAAGCTCAAACGTACTGTGTAACACGAGAATGAACCTCATTGGTTCTTGCTGAAGCTCAAACGTGCTGCGTAACACGAGAAAGAACCTCATTGGTTCTTGCTGAAGCTCAAACGTGCTGCGTAACACGAGAATGAACCTCATTGGTTCTTGCTGAAGCTCAAACGTGCTGCGTAACACGAGAATGAACCTCATTGGTTCTTGCTGAAGCTCAAACGTGCTGTGAAACATGAGAATGAACCTCATTGGTTCTTGCTGAAGCTCAAACGTGATGCGTAACACAAGAATGAACCTCATTGGTTCTTGCAGAAGCTCAAACGTGATGCGTAACACGAGAATGAACCTCACTGGTTCTTGCTGAAGCTCAAACGTGATGCGTAACACAAGAATGAACCTCATTGGTTCTTGCTGAAGCTCAAACGTGATGCATAACACGTGAATGAACCTCATTGGTTCTTGAGAAGCTCAAACGTGCTGCGTAACACGAGAATGAACCTCATTGGATCTTGAGAAGCTCAAACGTGCTGCGTAACACGAGAATGAACCTCATTGGTTCTTGAGAAGCTCAAACGTGCTGCGTAACACGAGAATGAAACTCATTGGTTCTTGAGAAGCTCAAACGTGCTGCGTAACACGAGAATGAACCTCATTGGTTCTTGGTGAAGCTCAAAGGTGATGCGTAACACGAGAATGAACCTCATTGGTTCTTGCAGAATCTCAAACGTGATGCGTAACACGAGAATGAACCTCATTGGTTCTTGCTGAAGCTCAAACTTGCTGTGTAACACGAGAATGAACCTCATTGGTTCTTGCAGAAGCTCAAACGTGATGCGTAACACGAGAATGAACCTCATTGGTTCTTGCAGAAGCTCAAACGTGCTGCGTAACACGAGAATGAACCTCATTGGTTCTTGCTGAAGCTCAAACGTGCTGTGTAACACTAGAATTAACCTCATTGGTTCTTGCTGAAGCTCAAACGTGATGCGTAACACGAGAATGAACCTCATTGGTTCTTGCAGAAGCTCAAACGTGATGCGTAACACGAGAATGAACCTCATTGGTTCTTGCAGAAGCTCAAACGTGATGCCTAACACGAGAATGAACCTCATTGGTTCTTGCAGAAGCTCAAACGTGATGCGTAACACGAGAATGAACCTCATTGGTTCTTGCTGAAGCTCAAACGTGCTGCGTAACACGAGAATGAACCTCATTGGTTCTTGCTGAAGCTCAAACGTGATGCCTAACACGAGAATGAACCTCATTGGTTCTTGCTGAAGCTCAAACGTGCTGCGTAACACGAGAATGAACCTCATTGGTTCTTGCTGAAGCTCAAACGTGCTGCGTAACACGAGAATGAACCTCACTGGTTCTTGCTGAAGCTCAAACGTGCTGTGAAACATGAGAATGAACCTCATTGGTTCTTGCTGAAGCTCAAACGTGATGCGTAACACAAGAATGAACCTCATTGGTTCTTGCAGAAGCTCAAACGTGATGCGTAACACGAGAATGAACCTTATTGGTTCTTGCTGAAGCTCAAACGTGATGCGTAACACAAGAATGAACCTCATTGGTTCTTGCTGAAGCTCAAACGTGATGCATAACACGTGAATGAACCTCATTGGTTCTTGAGAAGCTCAAACGTGCTGCTTAACACGAGAATGAACCTCATTGGTTCTTGAGAAGCTCAAACGTGCTGCTTAACACGAGAATGAACCTCATTGGTTCTTGAGAAGCTCAAACGTGCTGCGTAACACGAGAATGAACCTCATTGGTTCTTGAGAAGCTCAAACGTGCTGCGTAACATGAGAATGAACCTCATTGGTTCTTGAGAAGCTCAAACGTGCTGCGTAACACGAGAATGAACCTCATTGGTTCTTGAAGCTCAAACGTGATGCGTAACACGAGAATGAACCTCATTGGCTATTGCAGAAGCTCAAACGTGATGCGTAACACGAGAATGAACCTCATTGGTTCTTGCTGAAGCTCAAACGTGCTGTGTAACACTAGAATGAACCTCATTGGTTCTTGCTGAAGCTCAAACGTGATGCGTAACACGAGAATGAACCTCATTGGTTCTTGCAGAAGCTCAAACGTGATGCGTAACACGAGAATGAACCTCATTGGTTCTTGCAGAAGCTCAAACGTGATGCCTAACACGTGAATGAACCTCATTGGTTCTTGAGAAGCTCAAACGTGCTGCTTAACACGAGAATGAACCTCATTGGTTCTTGAGAAGCTCAAACGTGCTGCTTAACACGAGAATGAACCTCATTGGTTCTTGAGAAGCTCAAACGTGCTGCGTAACACGAGAATGAACCTCATTGGTTCTTGAGAAGCTCAAACGTGCTGCGTAACATGAGAATGAACCTCATTGGTTCTTGAGAAGCTCAAACGTGCTGCGTAACACGAGAATGAACCTCATTGGTTCTTGAAGCTCAAACGTGATGCGTAACACGAGAATGAACCTCATTGGCTATTGCAGAAGCTCAAACGTGATGCGTAACACGAGAATGAACCTCATTGGTTCTTGCTGAAGCTCAAACGTGCTGTGTAACACTAGAATGAACCTCATTGGTTCTTGCTGAAGCTCAAACGTGATGCGTAACACGAGAATGAACCTCATTGGTTCTTGCAGAAGCTCAAACGTGATGCGTAACACGAGAATGAACCTCATTGGTTCTTGCAGAAGCTCAAACGTGATGCCTAACACGAGAATGAACCTCATTGGTTCTTGCAGAAGCTCAAACGTGATGCGTAACACGAGAATGAACCTCATTGGTTCTTGCTGAAGCTCAAACGTGATGCATAACACGTGAATGAACCTCATTGGTTCTTGAGAAGCTCAAACGTACTGTGTAACACGAGAATGAACCTCATTGGTTCTTGCTGAAGCTCAAACGTGCTGCGTAACACGAGAATGAACCTCATTGGTTCTTGCTGAAGCTCAAACGTGCTGCGTAACACGAGAATGAACCTCATTGGTTCTTGCTGAAGCTCAAACGTGATGCGTAACACGAGAATGAACCTCATTGGTTCTTGCTGAAGCTCAAACGTGATGCGTAACACGAGAATGAACCACATTGGTTCTTGCTGAAGCTCAAACGTGATGCGTAACACGAGAATGAACCTCATTGGTTCTTGCAGAAGCTCAAACGTGATGCGTAACACGAGAATGAACCTCATTGGTTCTTGCTGAAGCTCAAACGTGATGCGTAACACGAGAATGAACCTCATTGGTTCTTGCTGAAGCTCAAACGTGATGCGTAACACGAGAATGAACCTCATTGGTTCTTGCTGAAGCTCAAACGTGATGCGTATCACGAGAATGAACCTCATTGGTTCTTGCTGAAGCTCAAACGTGATGCGTAACACGAGAATGAACCTCATTGGTTCTTGCAGAAGCTCAAACGTGATGCGTAACACGAGAATGAACCTCATTGGTTCTTGCTGAAGCTCAAACGTGATGCGTAACACGAGAATGAACCTCATTGGTTCTTGCAGAAGCTCAAACGTGATGCGTAACACGAGAATGAACCTCATTGGTTCTTGCTGAAGCTCAAACGTGATGCGTAACACGAGAATGAACCTCATTGGTTCTTGCTGAAGCTCAAACGTGATGCGTAACACGAGAATGAACCTCATTGGTTCTTGCTGAAACTCAAACGTGCTGCGTAACACGAGAATGAACCTCATTGGCTCTTGCAGAAGCTCAAACGTGATGCGTAACACGAGAATGAACCTCATTGGTTCTTGCTGAAACTCAAACGTGATGCGTAAAACGAGAATGAACCTCATTGGTTCTTGCTGAAGTTCAAACGTGATGCGTAACACGAGAATGAACCTCATTGGTTCTTGCTGAAGCTCAAACGTGATGCGTAACACGAGAATGAACCTCATTGGTTCTTGCTGAAGCTCAAACATGATGCGTAACACAAGAATGAACCTCATTGGTTCTTGCTGAAGCTCAAACATGATGCGTAACACAAGAATGAACCTCATTGGTTCTTGCTGAAGCTCAAACGTGATGCGTAACACGAGAATGAACCTCATTGGTTCTTGCTGAAGCTCAAACGTGATGCGTAACACAAGAATGAACCTCATTGGTTCTTGCTGAAGCTCAAACGTGATGCGTAACACAAGAATGAACCTCATTGGTTCTTGCAGAAGCTCAAACATGATGCGTAACACAAGAATGAACCTCATTGGTCCTTGCAGAAGCTGAAACGTGATGCGTAACACGAGAATGAACCTCATTGGTTCTTGCTGAAGCTCAAACGTGCTGTGTAACACGAGAATGAACCTCATTGGTTCTTGGTGAAGCTCAAACGTGATGCGTAACACGAGAATGAACCTCATTGGTTCTTGCAGAAGCTCAAACGTACTGTGTAACACGAGAATGAACCTCATTGGTTCTTGCTGAAGCTCAAACGTACTGTGTAACACGAGAATGAACCTCATTGGTTCTTGCAGAAGCTCAAACGTGCTGTGAAACATGAGAATGAACCTCATTGGTACTTGCAGAAGCTCAAACGTACTGTGTAACACGAGAATGAACCTCATTGGTTCTTGCTGAAGCTCAAACGTGCTGCGTAACACGAGAATGAACCTCATTGGTTCTTGCTGAAGCTCAAACGTGCTGTGAAACATGAGAATGAACCTCATTGGTTCTTGCTGAAGCTCAAACGTGATGCGTAACACGAGAATGAACCTCATTGGTTCTTGCTGAAGCTCAAACGTGATGCGTAACACAAGAATGAACCTCATTGGTTCTTGCAGAAGCTCAAACGTGATGCGTAACACGAGAATGAACCTCATTGGTTCTTGCTGAAGCTCAAACGTAATGCATAACACGTGAATGAACCTCATTGGTTCTTGAGAAGCTCAAACGTGCTGTGTAACACGAGAATGAACCTCATTGGTTCTTGCTGAAGCTCAAACGTGATGCGTAACACGAGAATGAACCTCATTGGTTCTTGCTGAAGCTCAAACATGATGCGTAACACGAGAATGAACCTCATTGGTTCTTGCTGAAGCTCAAACGTGCTGTGTAACACGAGAATGATCCTCATTGGTTCTTGCTGAAGCTCAAACGTGGTGCGTAACACGAGAATGAACCTCATTGGTTCTTGAGAAGCTCAAACGTGCTGTGTAACACGAGAATGAACCTCATTGGTTCTTGCTGAAGCTCAAACGTGATGCGTAACACGAGAATGAACCTCATTGGTTCTTGCTGAAGCTCAAACATGATGCGTAACACGAGAATGAACCTCATTGGTTCTTGCTGAAGCTCAAACGTGCTGTGTAACACGAGAATGAACCTCATTGGTTCTTGCTGAAGCTCAAACATGGTGCGTAACACGAGAATGATCCTCATTGGTTCTTGCTGAAGCTCAAACGTGATGCGTAACACGAGAATGAACCACATTGGTTCTTGCTGAAGCTCAAACGTGCTGCGTAACACGAGAATGAACCTCATTGGTTCTTCCTGAAGCTCAAACATGATGCGTAACACGAGAATGAACCTCATTGGTTCTTGCAGAAGCTCAAACGTGATGCGTAACACGGGAATGAACCTCATTGGTTCTTGCTGAAGCTCAAACATGATGCGTAACACGAGAATGATCCTCATTGGTTCTTGCTGAAGCTCAAACGTGATGCGTAACACGAGAATGAACCTCATTGGTTCTTGCAGAAGCTCAAACGTGCTGTGTAACACGAGAATGAACCTCATTGGTTCTTGAAGCTCAAACGTGATGCGTAACACGAGAATGAACCTCATTGGTTCTTGCTGAAGCTCAAACGTGATGCGTAACACGAGAATGAACCTCATTGGTTCTTGCTGAAGCTCAAACATGATGCGTAACACGAGAATGAACCTCATTGGTTTTTGCTGAAGCTCAAACGTGATGCGTAACACGAGAATGAACCTCATTGGTTCTTGCTGAAGCTCAAACGTGATGCGTAACACGAGAATGATCCTCATTGGTTCTTGCTGAAGCTCAAACGTGATGCGTAACACGAGAATGATCCTCATTGGTTCTTGCTGAAGCTCAAACGTGATGTGTAACACGAGAATGAACCTCATTGGTTCTTGCAGAAGCTCAAACGTGCTGCGTAACACGAGAATGAACCTCATTGGTTCTTGCTGAAGCTCAAACGTGATGCGTAACACGAGAATGAACCTCATTGGTTCTTGCAGAAGCTCAAACGTGATGTGTAACACGAGAATGAACCTCATTGGTTCTTGCTGAAGCTCAAACGTGATGCGTAACACGAGAATGAACCTCATTGGTTCTTGCTGAAGCTCAAACGTGATGCGTAACACGAGAATGAACCTCATTGGTTCTTGCAGAAGCTCAAACGTGCTGCGTAACACGAGAATGAACCTCATTGGTTCTTGCTGAAGCTCAAACATGATGCGTAACACGAGAATGAACCTCATTGGTTCTTGCTGAAGCTCAAACGTGATGCGTAACACGAGAATGATCCTCATTGGTTCTTGCTGAAGCTCAAACGTGATGCATAACACGTGAATGAACCTCATTGGTTCTTGAGAAGCTCAAACGTGCTGCGTAACACGAGAATGAACCTCATTGGTTCTTGAGAAGCTCAAACGTGCTGCGTAACACGAGAATGAACCTCATTGGTTCTTGCAGAAGCTCAAACGTGATGCGTAACACGAAAATGAACCTCATTGGTTCTTGCAGAAGCTCAAACGTGTTTTGAAACATGAGAATGAACCTCATTGGTTCTTGCAGAAGCTCAAACGTGATGCGTAACACGAGAATGAACCTCATTGGTTCTTGCAGAAGCTCAAACGTGATGCGTAACACGAGAATGAACCTCATTGGTTCTTGCTGAAGCTCAAACGTGATGCGTAACACGAGAATGAACCTCATTGGTTCTTGCTGAAGCTCAAACGTGATGCGTAACACGAGAATGAACCTCATTGGTTCTTGCTGAAGCTCAAACGTGCTGTGTAACACGAGAATGAACCTCATTGGTTCTTGCTGAAGCTCAAACGTGATGCGTAACACGAGAATGATCCTCATTGGTTCTTGCTGAAGCTCAAACGTGATGCGTAACACGAGAATGAACCTCATTGGTTCTTGCTGAAGCTCAAACGTGATGCGTAACACGAGAATGAACCTCATTGGTTCTTGCAGAAGCTCAAACGTGATGTGTAACACGAGAATGAACCTCGTTGGTTCTTGCAGAAGCTCAAACGTGCTGCGTAACACGAGAATGAACCTCATTGGTTCTTGAGAAGCTCAAACGTGCTGTGTAACACGAGAATGAACCTCATTGGTTCTTGCTGAAGCTCAAACGTGATGCGTAACACAAGAATGAACCTCATTGGTTCTTGCTGAAGCTCAAACGTGCTGTGTAACACGAGAATGAACCTCATTGGTTCTTGCTGAAGCTCAAACATGATGCGTAACACGAGAATGATCCTCATTGGTTCTTGCTGAAGCTCAAACGTGATGCGTAACACGAGAATGAACCTCATTGGTTCTTGCTGAAGCTCAAACGTGCTGTGTAACACGAGAATGAACCTCATTGGTTCTTGCTGAAGCTCAAACGTGCTGCGTAACACGAGAATGAACCTCATTGGTTCTTGCTGAAGCTCAAACATGATGCGTAACACGAGAATGAACCTCATTGGTTCTTGCAGAAGCTCTCACGTGCTGCTTAACACGAGAATGAACCTCATTGGCTCTTGCTGAAGCTCAAACGTGCTGTGTAACGAGAATGAACCTCATTGGTTCTTGCTGAAGCTCAAACGTGATGCGTAACACGAGAATGAACCTCATTGGTTCTTGCTGAAGCTCAAAAATGATGCGTAACACGAGAATGATCCTCATTGGTTCTTGCTGAAGCTCAAACATGATGCGTAACACGAGAATGAACCTCATTGCTTCTTGCAGAAGCTCAAACGTGCTGTGTAACACGAGAATGAACCTCATTGGTTCTTGCTGAAGCTAAAACGTGATGCGTAACACGAGAATGAACCTCATTGGTTCTTGCTGAAGCTCAAACGTGATGCGTAACACGAGAATGAACCTCATTGGTTCTTGCTGAAGCTCAAACATGATGCGTAACACGAGAATGAACCTCATTGGTTCTTGCTGAAGCTCAAACGTGATGCGTAACACGAGAATGAACCACATTGGTTTTTGCTGAAGCTCAAACGTGATGCGTAACACGAGAATGAACCTCATTGGTTCTTGCAGAAGCTCAAACGTGATGTGTAACACGAGAATGAACCTCATTGGTTCTTGCAGAAGCTCAAACGTGATGTGTAACACGAGAATGAACCTCATTGGTTCTTGCAGAAGCTCAAACGTGATGCGTAACACGAGAATGAACCTCATTGGTTCTTGCAGAAGCTCAAACGTGCTGCGTAACACGAGAATGAACCTCATTGGTTCTTGCTGAAGCTCAAACATGATGCGTAACACGAGAATGATCCTCATTGGTTCTTGCAGAAGCTCAAACGTGATGTGTAACACGAGAATGAACCTCATTGGTTCTTGCAGAAGCTCAAACGTGATGTGTAACACGAGAATGAACCTCATTGGTTCTTGCAGAAGCTCAAACATACTGCGTAACACGAGAATGAACCTCATTGGTTCTTGCTGAAGCTCAAACGTGATGCGTAACACGAGAATGAACCTCATTGGTTCTTGCTGAAGCTCAAACGTGCTGTGTAACACGAGAATGAACCTCATTGGTTCTTGCAGAAGACGTGATGCGTAACACGAGAATGAACCTCATTGGTTCTTGCTGAAGCTCAAACGTGATGCGTAACACGAGAATGAACCTCATTGGTTCTTGCTGAAGCCCAAACGTGATGCGTAACACGAGAATGAACCTCATTGGTTCTTGCTGAAGCTCAAACGTGATGCGTAACACGAGAATGAACCTCATTGGTTCTTGCTGAAGCTCAAACGTGCTGCGTAACACAAGAATGAACCTCATTGGTTCTAGCAGAAGCTCAAACGTGATGCGTAACACGAGAATGAACCTCATTGGTTCTTGCTGAAGCTCAAACGTGATGCGTAACACGAGAATGAACCTCATTGGTTCTTGCTGAAGCTCAAACGTGATGCGTAACACGAGAATGAACCTCATTGGTTCTTGCTGAAGCTCAAACGTGATGCGTAACACGAGAATGAACCTCATTGGTTCTTGCTGAAGCTCAAACGTGATGCGTAACACGAGAATGAACCTCATTGGTTCTTGCTGAAGCTCAAACGTGATGCGTAAGACGAGAATGAACCTCATTGGTTCTCAGAGAAGCTCAAACATGATGCGTAACACGAGAATGAACCTCATTGGTTCTTGCAGAAGCTCAAATGTGATGCGTAACACGAGAATGAACCTCATTGGTTCTCAGAGAAGCTCAAATGTGATGCGTAACACGAGAATGAACCTCATTGGTTCTTGCAGAAGCTCAAACGTGATGCATAACACGTGAATGAACCTCATTGGTTCTTGCTGAAGCTCAAACGTGCTGCGTAACACGAGAATGAACCTCATTGGTTCTTGAGAAGCTCAAACGTGCTGCGTAACACGAGAATGAACCTCATTGGTTCTTGCAGAAGCTCAAACGTGATGCGTAACACGAAAATGAACCTCATTGGTTCTTGCAGAAGCTCAAACGTGTTTTGAAACATGAGAATGAACCTCATTGGTTCTTGCAGAAGCTCAAACGTGATGCGTAACACGAGAATGAACCTCATTGGTTCTTGCAGAAGCTCAAACGTGATGCGTAACACGAGAATGAACCTCATTGGTTCTTGCTGAAGCTCAAACGTGATGCGTAACACGAGAATGAACCTCATTGGTTCTTGCAGAAGCTCAAACGTGATGCGTAACACGAGAATGAACCTCATTGGATTTTGCTGAAGCTCAAACGTGCTGCGTAACACGAGAATGAACCTCATTGGTTCTTGCTGAAGCTCAAACGTGCTGTGTAACACGAGAATGAACCTCATTGGTTCTTGCTGAAGCTCAAACGTGATGCGTAACACGAGAATGATCCTCATTGGTTCTTGCTGAAGCTCAAACGTGATGCGTAACACGAGAATGAACCTCATTGGTTCTTGCTGAAGCTCAAACGTGATGCGTAACACGAGAATGAACCTCATTGGTTCTTGCAGAAGCTCAAACGTGATGTGTAACACGAGAATGAACCTCGTTGGTTCTTGCAGAAGCTCAAACGTGCTGCGTAACACGAGAATGAACCTCATTGGTTCTTGAGAAGCTCAAACGTGCTGTGTAACACGAGAATGAACCTCATTGGTTCTTGCTGAAGCTCAAACGTGATGCGTAACACGAGAATGAACCTCATTGGTTCTTGCTGAAGCTCAAACGTGCTGTGTAACACGAGAATGAACCTCATTGGTTCTTGCTGAAGCTCAAACATGATGCGTAACACGAGAATGATCCTCATTGGTTCTTGCTGAAGCTCAAACGTGATGCGTAACACGAGAATGAACCTCATTGGTTCTTGCTGAAGCTCAAACGTGCTGTGTAACACGAGAATGAACCTCATTGGTTCTTGCTGAAGCTCAAACGTGCTGCGTAACACGAGAATGAACCTCATTGGTTCTTGCTGAAGCTCAAACATGATGCGTAACACGAGAATGAACCTCATTGGTTCTTGCAGAAGCTCAAACGTGCTGCTTAACACGAGAATGAACCTCATTGGCTCTTGCTGAAGCTCAAACGTGCTGTGTAACGAGATTGAACCTCATTGGTTCTTGCTGAAGCTCAAACGTGATGCGTAACACGAGAATGAACCTCATTGGTTCTTGCTGAAGCTCAAACATGATGCGTAACACGAGAATGATCCTCATTGGTTCTTGCTGAAGCTCAAACATGATGCATAACACGAGAATGAACCTCATTGCTTCTTGCAGAAGCTCAAACGTGCTGTGTAACACGAGAATGAACCTCATTGGTTCTTGCTGAAGCTCAAACGTGATGCGTAACACGAGAATGAACCTCATTGGTTCTTGCTGAAGCTGAAACGTGATGCGTAACACGAGAATGAACCTCATTGGTTCTTGCTGAAGCTCAAACGTGATGCGTAACACGAGAATGAACCTCATTGGTTCTTGCTGAAGCTCAAACATGATGCGTAACACGAGAATGAACCTCATTGGTTCTTGCTGAAGCTCAAACGTGATGCGTAACACGAGAATGAACCACATTGGTTTTTGCTGAAGCTCAAACGTGATGCGTAACACGAGAATGAACCTCATTGGTTCTTGCTGAAGCTCAAACGTGATGCGTAACACGAGAATGAACCTCATTGGTTCTTGCAGAAGCTCAAACGTGATGTGTAACACGAGAATGAACCTCATTGGTTTTTGCTGAAGCTCAAACGTGATGCGTAACACGAGAATGAACCTCATTGGTTCTTGCTGAAGCTCAAACGTGATGCGTAACACGAGAATGATCCTCATTGGTTCTTGCTGAAGCTCAAACGTGATGCGTAACACGAGAATGAACCTCATTGGTTCTTGCAGAAGCTCAAACGTGCTGCGTAACACGAGAATGAACCTCATTGGTTCTTGCTGAAGCTCAAACGTGATGCGTAACACGAGAATGAACCTCATTGGTTCTTGCTGAAGCTCAAACGTGCTGTGTAACACGAGAATGAACCTCATTGGTTCTTGCTGAAGCTCAAACGTGATGCGTAACACGAAAATGAACCTCATTGGTTCTTGCTGAAGCTCAAACGTGATGCGTAACACGAGAATGAACCTCATTGGTTCTTGCTGAAGCCCAAACGTGATGCGTAACACGAGAATGAACCTCATTGGTTCTTGCTGAAGCTCAAACGTGATGCGTAACACGAGAATGAACCTCATTGGTTCTTGCTGAAGCTCAAACGTGCTGCGTAACACAAGAATGAACCTCATTGGTTCTTGCAGAAGCTCAAACGTGATGCGTAACACGAGAATGAACCTCATTGGTTCTTGCTGAAGCTCAAACGTGATGCGTAACACGAGAATGAACCTCATTGGTTCTTGCTGAAGCTCAAACGTGATGCGTAACACGAGAATGAACCTCATTGGTTCATGCTGAAGCTCAAACGTGATGCGTAACACGAGAATGAACCTCATTGGTTCTTGCTAAAGCTCAAACTTGATGCGTAACACGAGAATGAACCTCATTTGTTCTTGCTGAAGCTCAAACGTGATGCGTAAGACGAGAATGAACCTCATTGGTTCTCAGAGAAGCTCAAATGTGATGCGTAACACGAGAATGAACCTCATTGGTTCTTGCAGAAGCTCAAACGTGATGCGTAACACGAGAATGAACCTCATTGGTTCTTGAGAAGCTCAAACGTAATGCGTAACACGAGAATGCACCTCATTGGTTCTTGCTGAAGCTCAAACGTGCTGTGTAACACGAGAATGAACCTCATTGGTTCTTGCAGAAGCTCAAATGTGATGCGTAACACGAGAATGAACCTCATTGGTTCTTGCTGAAGCTCAAACGTGCTGCGTAACATGAGAATGAACCTCATTGGTTCTTGCAGAAGCTCAAATGTGATGCGTAACACGAGAATGAACCTCATTGGTTCTTGAGAAGCTCAAACGTGATGCGTAACACGAGAATGAACCTCATTGGTTCTTGAAGCTCAAACGTGATGCGTAACACGAGAATGAACCTCATTGGTTCTTGAGAAGCTCAAACATGATGCGTAACACGAGAATGAACCTCATTGATTCTTGAAGCTCAAACGTGATGCGTAACACGAGAATGAACCTCATTGGTTCTTGAAGCTCAAACGTGATGCGTAACACGAGAATGAACCTCATTGGTTCTTGAAGCTCAAACGTGATGCGTAACACGAGAATGAACCTCATTGGTTCTTGAAGCTCAAATGTGATGCGTAACACGAGAATGAACCTCATTGGTTCTTGAAGCTCAAACGTGATGCGTAACATGAGAATGAACCTCATTGGCTCTTGCAGAAGCTCAAACGTGATGCGTAACACGAGAATGAACCTCATTGGCTCTTGCAGAAGCTCAAACGTGATGCGTAACATGAGAATGAATCCTGCTTCTAGAAAACGTTTTTCCAAACAGTTTTGTGAACTTGTGATTGTGCAGAAATATCAGTGCTAAATTAAATTACTTAAAACGAACATGGAGATGTACTACATGAACATGCAAAGATGAAAAATGTATTATGTTTTGAAAATATCAGAGGGTCCTTTTACTAAATACTTTCGTAATTTAGCTGAAAAGAAAGCGAGGATTTAATGGTGTCATGTAAACTAAAGTTAATAGTTGCTTGTTACTAGATCACCACTGGATTGTCCAATCAGAACTAGAAGAACCTTTCAAATCCATGGAATCTTTCCATTGCACAAGGTTCTTTATAGAATGTTGGTTTATTTTAAAACTTCACTGAAAGGTTCTTTGGGGAATCAAAAATGTTTCTTCTATGGCAAACGCTGCATAACCTTTATTATTAATGGTCTATAAACAATTCACCTTTTACTGTTTAAGTCTGTTATTAATGGGTGGTGAAAACAAGAAATGAGAAGCCTAGTTTTTGTCTGAGCTTGTTTTTCTGATGGATCGTCGATGGCAAACGACAGGATCCTCTTAGTGAGCAGGTGAATAGTGTTGGCGAGAGGAACACGCAGTGCAGATTAAAGGACTCCTCGCACCGCTGATAAAGAAGAGGACTGAATACATTAAATCGAGCCGCGAGGACGAGCGCCACGTGGGCCTTAATCACATCTCCTGCTGCTCTGCACTCAGAGAGACTCATTCAAAAGCCATCATGAAGCACTCAAGCCTCACGTATTTCCATCCATCCCCCCGAAACTGGCCCAAACAATCTCTCTCGCTCTTTGTTCAAACACAGACTAAACAATCACCGGAGTGTGGGCCGCAGAAACGGGATCGTCGCTCCAACAAACTCCATCCTGTCAGATTGCAGACGAGTGTTTGATAAGCACAAGAACATCATGGAAAATCTGACAAGACATCTTTCCTTTGTCTAAACACTGGTATAGACGTTCTTTTGTCAAACACACTAAACTGCAGCATTTTAAGGATGGAGAAGATTGGAATAATTCATGTATTTTTTTTATAGAAGTCTCTTCTGTGGCTGATATTATTTGCACCTCAGTATATTATAAAACAGTATGCAATAATAACGGTGACACTTTACAATAAGGTTCATTAGTTAACATGAACTAAGTATGAATAATACTTCTACTGCGTTTATTAATCTTAGTTAATATTTATTTCAACATTTAATAATACATCAATTGTATTTGTTTATAGGTAAAGTAAAAGTCGGTCGTGTTCAAATCTAACTCCCCCGCCTTACTCTCAGTGCTATGGAGCCCCTAAAGGGTATGGGACTTTTGCAAAAATAATAAAGTTTCTCGTGCGCATACAAAAGTTTCTTGTATGCATGCAAAAGTTTCTTGTGCGCCGTACAAGAAACTTTTGCATGCGCTCGAGAAAGTTCTGCATGCGCACGAGAGACTTTTGCATGCGCACGAGAAACACTTGCATGCGCACGAGAATCTTTTGCATGTGCACGAGTAACTTTTGCATGCGCACAAGTAACTTTTGTATGCGCACGAGAAACTTTTGCATGCGCACGAGAAACTTTTGTATGCGCACGAGAAACTTTTGCATGCCCCTGAGAAACTTTTGCATGCGCACGAGAAACTTTTGCATGCGCACGAGAAACTTTTGCATGCGCACGAGAAACTTTTGCATGCGCACGAGAAACTTTTGCATGCGCACGAGAATCTTTTGCATGCGCACGAGAATCTTTTGCATGCGCACGAGAAACTTTTGCATGCGCACGAGAATCTTTTGCTGGCGCACGAGAAACTTTTGCATGCGCACGAGTAACTTTTGAATGCGCACGAGAAACTTTGCATGCGCACGAGAAACTTTTGTATGGGCACGAGAATCTTTTGCATGCGCACGAGAAACTTTTGCATGCGCACGAGAAACTTTTGCATGCGCACGAGAAACTTTTGCGAGAAACAAGACACTTTTGCATGCGCACAAGAAACTTTTGCATGCGCACGAGAAACTTTTGCGAGAAACGAGAAACTTTTGCATGCGCACGAGAAACTTTTGCTTGCGCACGAGAAACTTTTGCATGCGCACAAGAAACTTTTGCATGCGCACGAGAAACTTTTGTATGCGCACGAGAAACTTTTGCATGCGCACGAGAAACTTTTGCATGCGCACGAGAAACTTTTGCATGCGCACGAGAAACTTTTGCATGCGCACGAGAAACTTTTGCATGCGCACGAGAAACTTTTGCATGCGCACGAGAAACTTTTGTATGCGCACGAGAATCTTTTGCATGCGCACGAGAAACTTTTGCATGCGCACGAGAAACTTTTGTATGCGCACGAGAAACTTTTGCATGCGCACGAGAAACTTTTGCATGCGCACGAGAAACTTTTGTATGCGCACGAGAAACTTTTGCATGCGCACAAGAAACTTTTGCATGCGCACGAGAAACTTTTGCATGCGCACGAGAAACTTTTGTATGCGCACGAGAATCTTTTGCATGCGCACGAGAAACTTTTGTATGCGCACGAGAAACTTCTGCATGCGCACGAGAAACTTTTGTATGCGCACGAGAAACTTTTGCATGCGCACGAGAAACTTTTGCATGCGCACGAGAAACTTTTGCATGCG
Source organism: Rhinichthys osculus (assembly GCA_029959095.1). NCBI lineage: Eukaryota > Metazoa > Chordata > Actinopteri > Cypriniformes > Leuciscidae > Rhinichthys > Rhinichthys osculus. The sequence goes on from JARWKJ010000012.1 coordinate 1,873,857, forward strand.
CACGAGAAACTTTTGCATGCGCACGAGAAACTTTTGCATGCGCACGAGAAACTTTTGCATGCGCACGAGAAACTTTTGCATGCGCACGAGAAACTTTTGCATGCGCACGAGAAACTTTTGCATGCGCACGAGAAACTTTTGCATGCGCACGAGAAACTTTTGCATGCGCACAAGAAACTTTTGCATGCGCACAAGAAACTTTTGCATGCGCACGAGAAACTTTTGCATATAATTCAAACTTTTACAGTGTAGTTTACTGAACATAATGTTTGATAAAATCATAACTGTTTCTTTTAGCTTCCAACAGGCCAGTTTGTAAATAGTGTTTTTATTCTTATTTTGCCTTTGATTTTAACATTTTTCACACATGCGATAACAATGACCCTTCATGACAAAAATAAATTATATATCACACCTTTTCTATATGAATGCATTGATTTGCAACTAAACAAACTAAAAAACTTTAACAATAAATGTGACTATTTATTGTCTTTTATTGCAATAATCCACTCAAGGTTGTGCATTACAGTGATTTTGACCAGGGGTTTTATGTATTTCACTTCACTCCGTGTCAGCACTCACATGTGTGATAAATCACTGTAACGCATGAGGTTGAGTGCTTTAGTGGTGATGCAGAAGTTCAGATGTTTTTTGTGCAGTGAAATGTCCCTACACTCTAAAAAATATTGGGTTATTTTTTCTACCCAAATCCTAATGAGCCTTTTGTGTTCTTTTTCAGTGTTTGACTAGTTTTTGTGTTACCCAGATCCGGGTCAGACGTAACAACCCAGTGTTTGGGTAGTTTTTGTGTTAAGCAGATCCTGAGTCAGACGTAACAACCCAGTGTTTGGGTAGTTTGTGTGTTACCCAGATCCGGGTCAGACGTAACAACCCAGTGTTTGGGTAGTTTTTGTGTTAAGCAGATCCTGAGTCAGACGTAACAACCCAGTGTTTGGGTAGTTTTTTGTGTTACCCAGTTACTGGGTCAGACGTAACAACCCAGTGTTTGGGTAGTTTTTGTGTTACCCAGTTACTGGGTCAGACGTAACAACCCAGGGATTGAGTTATTTATCGCGGGCTATTTGCGCATGATCCAGGGCCGTTACGGTGGAAACGGGACAACAGAGACTGGTCAATTACACTTAATTACTTCTAAATGTTTAATTTTTACTTCTAATGTTTGTTAAACGAGCTTAAATGTAGGCATATTAAAACATTATCAAAAATAAAGGATTTATCGTCCAAACCAGTGGTTGTGTGGAGTATTTTAAAAACATTTAGAGGATTGAAGTTCATCTATAATCATTAATTCATGTGTGAAGTGAAAATAAGCTAGTGTTATAGTAAAATTCAGCCTTATATTCTGGGTTTAAATAACAACCCAATTTGCTGGGTAAAATGAACCCAACATGTATTCCGTCCTATTTACTCAGCCCTTTACCCAGTGTTTTTAGAGTGTATAGTGTGTCTCTAAGATCGCCCATCTTTAGATGTTAAAGCTCTAAAGACAGTTCACTCCACCAGACATTCCTCGAGAGCCTAGTTAGCTGGGTTTTAACTTGATGTGAGAGTGTTTGCTTTATTAAAATGCACATGAGCAATATTAATAGTGATGCTTGGTTTATCCAACACCATTAAACATGGATCGTTTGTGTTTGCATTTTTGGCAACCCTTTTTAGGCATTCTATAAGTAACTTTGCAAATGCATGTCAACTTATTTTACTAACCATGTCAATAAATACTCTAATGAGAATTAGTTAACATGTTTGACATAATTTCCCAATGCCTTATTATGATTTTTGAAGCTAAAAGTGTTGCTTTTATATCCCTATAAACAGGCAATATGAGAGATAATTTACAGTACGTTTGGCGTGTTAAAACGTCTCAGATACAAAGAAATATTATAGTCAGGAAAAACAAGTATTGGTGTATCTTACTTTCACAGAAATGCATCATTTACCTCACATTATATTGCTATATTTCACATAACTGTTTATTTTTCACATTTCAGGTCCAGCCGAGTCTCTAACACACTTAGAAATTATGGATAAACCCGATTTAGAGGGTGCTCTACCATTTATTTTAAAAAAAGTGTTCAATAAAATATACACCATTTACAAAACAACATTTGGCAATACGTCTGGAGGCCATTTCTCTGTCCTGTACTCTAGTGTCAAATTACATCAGTATCGGTTTTCTGGTTAAAATCCTTTTAAAAACCGATCTTCACAATAACTCCAGAGTACAATGAAACGGCCTCCTGGCCGCACACTCACACACACACACACACACACACACACACACGCTCACAGGGGAAAGATACCATACAAAAATAAAAATAGGATATGTTATAGATAGATAGATATACTGTTTTTGCAATATTTCAAATAAAATGCCAGGTTGGATTGACATAAAAACACAAAAAGCACAACAGCTATCATGCGGTCGCTTAAACATCTGTCTAGATAACTGTATGCGTGAAAGTAAAACCCAACATCTGCAGTATTGTGTGTGAGAGTCTGTAGCAGCAGCTGAAGACACTGGTTTGATGGCTGTGTTCAAAACCTGGTAAGATGCACATTTCCACGTTTCCTCCTCCAGATCAAGGGGGTTTCAACCTACAGACTCATATGAGAAGCTCGACCACACTTTAGAACTTTCACTAAGAACATAAAGCATAATATAGTTCTAAACGGAATGTTTATTCCAACAGTTTGAAATGGCATAGAAAATGCTCTGGTTGAAAACCCCGGATCTGACGGTTATTCCTGTTTTGAACCTGTATTGAAACATCAATTACTTTTTTTTTTTTTTTTTTTTGTGTGTGTGTGTGTGTAAATTTCTAAAAAGCATCTCTATGATAAAGAATGCACACACAAAAACACACATTCACATTAGGTTTTGAACACAGCTAATGACTTCATTATAAAGACACAAGAGTTTGCATGGGAAAACATCCATCCATCTTATATATATATATCATGAAAATATATTTAAAAAAAAACTAGTTTTTCTCCACACCTCCTTCGCGGCCCCCAGGGGCCCACACTGTAAACAAAGTGAAATGTGCAACTGTTATGAATTGTTTCAAATGACTTTATAAATGGTGTGTAACCCATTTTTAGGCTACCTGAGGAAACGGCTTTACAGTGATGGACCCCTGGTTAAAAAAGAGCCTGGCTCAAGCTCAGTGGAACAAAATCCTTATCCAAAGAGACATTAGCTTATTTTGAAGAACCCAAAAAAACAAAACACGGTAACATTTTATTTCGATAGTCCACTTTAGACATTCTACTAACTATAAGTGACTTTGCAACTACATGTCAACTAACTGTCATTAGAGTATTAGTAGACTGATAACTCTTTATTGTCATGATCCCCAACAGGTATTCCACTGACTATAAGTAACTTTACAACTACAAGTCAACTTATTCTCCTAACCCGAACCCTAACCATAACCTAACAGTCTACTAATACTCAAATGAGAGTTAGTTAACATGTAATTGAAAAGTTACTTATAGTTAGTAGAATGTCTAAAGTGGACTATATCGAAATAAAGTGGAACCAAAAACACTGATCTGTAGAAGCTAAACATTATAAAGATCCCAGTAAAACCGGACTCAATGACCCTGTTGGTAAGAGCGCAAACAGTCACTCAAAAAAATAAAAATAAAAAATAAATCCTGGGTTATTTCAACCCATTTTGGGGTCAAATATGACCAAACCCGACCGTTGGGTTAAAAATGCTATTTAAAAATCTAACCCAACGCAACGGCTGGGTCTATCCATATCTGACCCAAAGTTGGGTTAAAACAAGAGTTTTTTTTAGAGTGCATGTTTTTATGACTTTATGATAAGGACACGAGAGAAGTGGAAACATCCAAACATCCATCCGCGCGCGTCTTTTACACGTGCACAACCACCGGCGCGTCTGACGCTTCCAGCTCGTTCCGGTAACGCTCCAGCCAGTCTCTGAGCTCCGAGATTCGGTAGCCCTCCGGACCCCTCCCGCCTTGATACACGACCTTCTCGTCCTTTAATATGTAGAGGCGCTCGAAATACGCACCGTACGCCGAGTTGGACGAGTTCTCCATGGTGTCCACGACTATTGCGCTCTCCGGTACTTTCTGGTTCATGAGCTCCGCGGCGCGGAGCCGGTCCTCCAGGCAGCGGTGCCGCGGGATCTGATACGGCGCGTCGGAGCTCACCCAGCCGTCTGACGGATGCGCTTCCTCGATGTACACCAGCAGCGAGTCTGCGAGGTCCGCGTACTGCCGTGCGACGCGTTGGAACGCCGACAGGCGCGTCATGAACGGCGGTCAGGAGCAGCTCCCGAAGTTGATTATGAGAGGTCTCCTCCCGCGGGCGTAGTCTAGAATCCTCCGCGTGCCTCTCAGACGCGTGTTGTCCAGCGGAACCACCTCTGTGTTGGGCGCCGCGCCGCCCAAACGCGCCGTTTTAAAGAAGTCCAGCTTCTGTCCGTACCACACGGCGCGCAGCGACTCGAGCGTGAACATCTTGTTGGAGTCGGACACGCACATCGGCGGGTCGTCAGGGCTCGCGATGTCGCTTTCCCGCATCTTCATTAAAAGCTTCCTTCGGATGCATAGGAAATCAAGGAGCCAGAGCGTCAGTGCCGCGAGCAGGAACCGCGGGAGAAGCATCAGACACACGGCCGCGTTTTTCAACGCCTTCGCCGTTTGGACACCTGCGGATCCATGCAGCATCTCCATCCCCGTCCGGACAGGTACAGATACAGCCGTGTCGTTCAACGCTCTCTCTCTCTCGCTCGCTCTCTCTCTCTCCCTCTCTTTCTCTCACACACACACTCTCTCTCTCTCTCTCTCTCACACACACACACACTCTCTCCCTCTCTCACTCTATCTATCTCTCTCTCTCTCTTTTTCGAGCACCGAGTCCCGCTTTTTATAGGACTAGTAAGGATTTGAATGAAAAACAACACGCCTACACACCCGTGCCGCCTCCTCACATGGAGGGGATTACCTCCCGTCAACTCTCCCGTCTGGAGGAGAGAGAGAGAGAGAGAGAGAGAGAGAGAGAGAGAGAGAGAGAGAGAGAGAGAGAGAGAGAGAGAGAGAGAGAGAGAGAGAGAGAGAGAGAGATGCGATCAAATGCAACATGCTGCTTGTTAGATTATTTGGAAATGCATTGCATCAAAAATGCTTCTCCGTGCTGATATATGCACAGTTGAAAAACATTGAGTTAATTTTTAACCCATCATCTGGGTTACACATATTGGGTCACTATGTTGGTTATTTTTCCAAAAATGTTGGGTCATTTTTTAAATCGTTGGGTAATTTCTAGTAATAACCCGGCTGTTGGGTTAAATAGGCATGTACACATGTATGAATTTATGTACACAATTATATATATTTACATTAAATTCTAGACTCCCCAATATTTAGTTTGTAATTACAAAATATATTTGTTGAGACATATTTGTTTTATACAAATAAACAATTTAACAAATTTCAAAAAATAACCCAACGAGTAACCCAACTATGGGGTGGTATAGCAGCACCTTCCCAACTGTGGGTTATTTATTTAACGCAATGCATTAGGTTAAAAGCCAGCTGGGTTAAAAGTAACCCAACGGTTAAGTTGACTATTTATTTTTATTTATGACATTATTTTAATGAATAAAATACACTTTGTTTTCAAATACAGATTGTTTACTTGTATAAAACAATAAATATGTCTCAACAAATATATTTTTTAATTACAAACTAAATATTGGGGAGTCTAGAATTTGATGTAAATATAGCCGACATAATTGTGTACATAAATTCAAAATACACAAGTGTACATGCAACATAAGTATTTAACCCAAAAAACGGGTTATTTTCTAGAAATTACGCAACGATTTTAAAAATAACCCAACACAGTGACCCAATATTTGTAACCCAACGGTTGGGTTAAAATAAATAACCCAATGGTTTTTTTACTGTGTATTGTAAGACTTGCTTTTTATTAAACTTGTCAAGAGAGATGATGAGATTGAGGATATAGTTGCACTTTTAATGCATTGTCGGCTTTAATATGGTTCATTGTGTCAAAAATGCTTCTTAATGAAAATACATTGATGGTGGAGTAAAAAGAGATGCTGAGATTGTTTGAAAAAGGGCATTTTTTTAAGGCATGTAAGGCCCGGCTCGATCGGCCCGATGTAGGCTTATCCGATCAGCGGGGAAGGTCTGTTACTGTCTTTCCGCGTGGCAAAGGGATTTTGATTAAATGCAATACATTTTCTCATGTTTTAACTCGTATATTCATCTGACTTTGCTGCATTTCTTTAAATAGACAGAACCTCTTTCACATGGAAACATGTGCTAACAATGGTAATTTGGTTTAACCATCCCACCCTCCTTTGTGTGCATGTTATCTCTAAACTCTTAAAAACCTTATTACCTTTTGTTTTACTTATTTGGAAATGAGACATGTGTACCAGTCACCCTGAGACATTTCAAATGATACCAAACATGTATAATACTCGATGATAATCATTCACATTAAACCATATATATTCTTGTGTGAGTTTTGGTGATAGAACGAGTGGGGGGTGAGGGGAAGACATGTATGTTAGGTGAGACTTTTGTCTCAAACGGTGAGTTCAAATGGTAATTTCCAGAAAGTTCCTTTTCTTCTCGAGGATGGTCGTTCCTCAACCAGTTCTTCCGGTTTCTCCAGTCTTACATGCATTATTAGCTTTTATGCAAAATTAGCTTCTTTATAAACTCGTGGTTAAGTCGATTTTTGATGCATTACTGCATTAAGTAAAAAATGCTTCCTAATGAAAAAAAACCTTTAAAGAGAGATATGCTGAGAGAGTTAGAATATTTGAATATTTGACAAATTTGAATGCAACTTGTAATCAAATGAGAAACAACTACATGCTGCTTGTCTCGATTATTTGACACTTTTGAATGCAGTGCTGGTTTAAATGTGTCCTTGTTACATATGTTACATGTACTTACCATAATAATAACAGTAAATTATGCATAATTATGCAACTAACCCTCAACCAAATCCTAATCCTAATCCTAAAGTAAGTGCATGCTGTTAATCATTATTACTCAGTACTTAAAGGGGAACTTGGCAACTATTTCAACTTAATAAAACCATTTAGAAATGATTTGGATGGTTAAATAACCTGTTCCGGTGAGAATGGTGGCTTTCCCCGAGTCTATTTCCCGGTCATTTGGAAATAGGAAGTCTCGTGAGAAGCGAGAACGAGCGAGAAACATCAAAATGCTTTACAGCAATTCGACATAATTCTATGATACTGTGTATGATGTATAACCAACGCATTCTCATCCCAAAGCGTAATATATTGACTCTTTTGCCAAAGCGTCTATATCCAACGCACATGGCACCCTTTAGCGTCAATATAACACGCTTCGGTTTTGGGTAGGTTTAGGTCTGGGGTAGTGTTAGGGTTAGACCACTAGGAGGCGCCATATATCTGCGTCTCATATGACGCTAAAGGGTGCCATATTCGTTGGATGTAGACGCTTTGGCAAAAGAGTCAATATATTACGCTTTGGGATGAGAACGGGCTCGTATAACCCACCTCGGTAGACACAGCTCCACACGATAATTTCATGAGCTGAACTCAAAGATCTAAGACTTTTTCTATGTACACAAAGGGTCTATTTCTCAAATATTGTTCACAAATCTGTGTAAATCTATGTTAGTGAGCACTTCTCCTTTGCCGAGGTAATCCATCCACCTCACAGGTGTGGCATATCAAGATGCTGATTAGACAGAATGATTTTTGCACAGGTGTGCCTTAGGCTGTCCACAATAAAAGGCCACTCTAAAATGTGCAGTTTTACTATATTGGTAGAAAGGTTGTTGATTGTGGCCTGTGGGATGTTATTCCGCTCCTCTTCAATGGCTGTGCGAAGTTGTTGGATATTGGCAGGACGTGGAACACGCTGTCGTATACGCCGACATTTTTTACGTTTTGTTTGTTTAGAATTTTTTTCTTCATCGGAATGGTACGAAACTTGGTAAAGGTTTTGGCACTTGCTGATAAAACACACAAATAAATCATGGACATGATCAGAATAGGTTTAATGGTGCTGTGAACAATAGTCCCACTTGAGTTTCTCGCGGTCAGAAATGACGCATTGGAAATGAATGGGAGACGAATTTCCTCTAGTGGAAGCGTTTGGAACTGCAGCCTCACTGAACGCTCATTTTTTAAGATATCAACCTCAAATTTTGAACACAACTTGTTTAGATTTATGGCTTTGATTTTCTTGCAGTTTTAGAGTAAAACGTGATTTTGAAAATATATATTTCATTAAAAAATTGAAAATAATATTTTTGTGCATTTTTCAAAACAATGCACGTAAAATTCTGTTACTTTTTTAAGTTCACTCTTTAAAACTTTTTTCACTTCAGCAATAATCTGCCAAGTGTCATCTATGAAAACAGATCAAACCTTCAAGATTTACCACAGTTTAAGTTGGAAATTTAATTTTCAGGTCTATGCTCAAAAAATGAGTTGTGCTTTTGCATTAGTTCTAATATATGTCACATGAGAGCATGTTATGAAAGCAGCCCTAAATGTCTGAAATGACTTGATGAGCATGCACACAGAGGAGTCAGTGTGACGTTTCCAGCGCAAACCAAGGCATGCATGAAATCTGTTATACCTGCAAACCCAGGTATCATAATATTTTCTAAATTCTTCAAATCTGTTTGTAATGCATTTTTGTCGTATAGTCAGAAAAAAATAGTTTAGGACGCATACTATCATCTCTGTAATATGATCTAATAATTACTTTTAAAAAAAGCAAATATAGAAATGCCTTAAAATATGCATGTTATATGTGTGTGTTGCCGTGTGTGAGCGCACAGATTCTCTCAGGAGAATAAACAAGGCTTAACGTTCAATGTGAATACAAAGTTCTCGGGGCAAAATTTCATGATCCCTAATGAATGCATTTATTTGCTTGCATTTAATCTAATGAGCCTAAATCCTAACTTTACCTATTCCACAGAAACCTATTTACAGGGGAAACACTACATACCTTGTAAACACAATCCCTTGCCTTCCATGGCGCTGTAATCCTGTAATTCAATGCTTGACACAGTTTTCCCTGATAAATAGTTTTTAATCAGGTAACACCGGTGAGTTACACTGACAGAAGGGAAACTAGGCCTCTGAGAACCTCATGTCTGAAGTGTTTCCTGATGCAGTGAAACTGAAGAGTTCCCTGTTATTGTCAAAACACAACTTTGCTGGAAAATACTGGTGTAATTGGCTAAAGTCTGCATGTATTAGTGAGATGTTCACCTCAATATCCCGTCGGTGTTCTGGAAAGCTGTGTGATTCGGTTTGCCGGTGGAGCAGAGATACTACATGCATTACAGACTTGAAGTAAGATTATAGTAATCAAATATTGAAACGTAACTTGCTATCTTTGCTCATTCCAGAGACACACTCTAAACAATGCTGGGTTGTTTTAACCCAAATTTGGGTCAAATATGGACAAACCCAAATGTTGGGTTAAAAACGTAATTTAAAATTTTAACCCAACTTCAACTTTCACTTTCAACTGTACATTTTTTAATTACATTTTTAACCCAACATTTGGGTTTGTCCATATTTGACCCAAATTTGGGTCGAAACAACCCAGCATTTTTTAGAGTGCATCAATGTTTTGAGCCAATAACCTGAGCTGTAAATATCATGTGACTAATGAGCCTCGAGACACAGAGAAGTGGCAGCATCGACTGACATACACAGATTGTGTGCATTCTTAAATAGTCAGGCACTAAAACATCTACTAACATATGATTGTTTTAAATTTATTTACACTTTTATTAAATTTAATTACACTTAATTACATTTTTAACCCAACATTTGGGTGTGTCCATATTTGACCCAAATTTGGGTTAAAACAACCCAGCATTGTTTAGAGTGTAATACTAGCAGTGTGTGTGTGTTTGTGCTTGTGTGTGTGTGAGAGTGTGTTTGTGTCTGTGTGAGCTGTGTGTGTGTGTGTGTGTGTGTGTGTGTGTGTGTGTGAGATTACCGTTGTAACCGTTGGGTTACACATATTGGGTCACTATGTTGGGTAACATATTTTTTTTAAATCGTTGGGTAATTTCTAGTAATAAACCGGCTGTTGGGTTAAATATGCTGCATGTACACTTGTGTATTTTGAATTCATGTACACAATTATGTATATTTACATTATATTCTAGACTCCCAAATATTTATTTTGTAATTAAAATAAAAAAAAATGTATTTTATTTATTAAAACAATGTCATAAATATAAATAAATAGTTAACGGTTGGGTTAAAATGCATTGGGTTAAAATAACCCACAGTTGGGAAGGTGCTGATACACCACCCCATAGTTGGGTTACTCATTGGGTTATTTTTAACCCAATATTATTAAGCGAGTACCAATACTGCTTAAAAATGTTGAAATATGATATACAAGTCGGGTTTTAAAGCGAATTTCTGTCTAGATTATTTCGTCTTTTCATGCGTTCTGACAGGCCAAATTCCTCGACAAAATCCTTGAAAACAAACGGTTATACAGTTCGACAGTCTCTCCTGCCAAGTCAAGTCCCCGTTTTATTATTTTTTGGCCTTTCCGTCCATTACCGTAAAAATCTCCTTGACACGGAGTCCCGGGACATTCAGACATCTCGGAGATCCTGAAACTGAGCTCGCCGCGCGCCAGCATGAGTGTGTGTTGGCCAAGGCAGGTATTTGTAGACTGAAAGCAGGCCAGCGGTTCCAAGAAACAGGGATGTGTGGAGTAGATTTGCGATCCTTTTGGGAAACACTGAGCCTCGGTGGGAGACGCCAGCGTAACACAGGGGTCAACTAGTCCTAATAATAGAGTAAAACACAGCGTTTGTAATGCTTTTCAGGTCCGAGAGACGCTGAACTCCTGAACTCCTGCTGTGTAAGACGCTCAGGAGCTGCTGCTAATTTAAAATCCTGCTTCTGATGCTAGTGTGAACCGAGGTCAAGAAGATCAGTGCGATCTCGACCGCGAGCGGGACTTTCACCTCTCAGCTTGAGGAAACAGTAAAGTCCCCCTGTGGTGAGAATCGACCGTTTAATGTTGTTTATACGTCTATTTTTAATACGCTTTAAGACACACCATGTGTAAGTTCATAAGTCGACAGCATTGCTGAGTATTTCCTCCTTAAAACTGCAGTGAACCAAAGACAGTCTCAAAAACACGGTTTGAAATCGCTGGTGTTTCTGACGTCACAAACGACCTTGTAACCAATCAGATCAACGTGTGATCGTCAACCAGTGGATCTCTGAGCTGAGCGAGTGAGTGGAGGCGGGGCTCATTTGCATATTCATAGAACCGCGCATACTAAATGAGGTGTGATATCTTGCATTCGAGATATTTTAAGGCATGATTCAAGGAAAAACCGTTTAAATATGTAATTTTGGTGATTAAAACTCATCTTTGATCACCAAAATGACATATTTAAACGTTTTATCCTTGAATTATGCCTTAAAATATCTTTAATAGTTAATACTGTGCCACTAGATATGTATCGCTAGGCTCAGTTGTCTGATTCTTGAATCTGATTGGCTGAGAGCTTTTTCCAGTCGTGTGATATTCCCCCAGTATCAGCTCTAGAACCGCTTCACTGTTTGTATCTCTCCACCATAGCAAATCCACCATATCTTTTACAAATATAGCCTACTGTTGTGTGTCACGGATTGTACAACAAGCTTCACTCAACGTTCCTTCGTTATGAGCTCTAAAGTGACGTATTACAATTAGTAACAGAGGTTTGGGATCGACTGTCAACTTGAGATTTGAGTCTGTGGCGGAAGAAAGTAGTTCTGCACAAAAGAGGGTTTTTAAAGACACTCGTTTGTTGTATAAAAGCAGTATCACATGAGTTGCCGTGCGATATATTAGCATGCCGTGATTAGCAAGCCGTATCGCATGGCTACTCGTGTGACATTGCTCATATATGTCAAACCAAAATTATTCAGACACCAGATATCATTTTTTATATTGTTTCACTAGTGTGTGCAGGACACTATAGCTCATTTATGTAAGTGAGGAGAGCAAAATAAAGTAAACTGTGGCATATTACACACAAATATTCTTCATACAGTGACTAATATGGGAGCAAATATTACTCCTCCACTTTGAGCTGATGATGTTTTGCTGAAGTGTGTTTTCTGTAATTGCTAATGCTCTTTTTACACACACACTGAACAACATGAAGCATTGCTTGGTCACTGGTTGAGCTAAACTGGTATTATCTAATTGTGTAGTTAAATTGAACAGCTGACAGATATTCAACATAATTCATGTGTGAGAGTCTAACAGAAGGACGGACAAAACCAGTCAAATATCCACTGAGTTCTGCTCATGTTTATCACCACTATAGCGAATAAACTGTGATGATGTGAGGAATGTTGAAGGTGTGTGAGGAAACTTTGGTTTGACTGTAAATGCCAAAACTGCGAATACTACATAACACGGATCCATTCAGAATTACTAAACACAAGACAGATGAAAACATTATCCTGAATGTGTGTGGAAACTGAAATGTGTTTGTGCATTAATACACTGTGACGTCACTGCAATCGTTGTTATCTTGATCACAATCCGCATCCATCAAAACTTCGCTAGCGAGACACGTGGTTTGCGTATCATCTCGCCGTACAGCTCCATTCTTGTTCTGGTATATGTTTTTGTTTGTTAAAAAGTGAATCTGAATAATAATAGTTAAATAAAAATTATGAAAAAAAACGGTATTCAATTAAAATTTTAAACTTATATGAAGTATAAAGTACTTTATTTACATGATTGTGTTTACATACAACATTTCCAAAGCACTATACACAAAACAAACACTGACAAAAAAAAATATATACAGTATATACACTCACCGGCCACTTTATTAGGTACCCCATGCTAGTAACGGGTTGGACCCCCTTTTGCCTTCAGAACTGCCTCAATTCTTCGTGGCATAGATTCAAGAAGGTGCTGGAAGCCTTCCTCAGGGAGTTTGGTCCATATTGACATGATGGCATCACACAGTTGCCGCAGATTTGTCGGCTGCACATCCATGATGCGAATCTCCCGTTCCACCACATCCCAAAGATGCTCTATTGGGTTGAGATCTGGTGACTGTGGGGGCCATTTTAGTACAGTGAACTCATTGTCATGTTCAAGAAACCAATTTGAAATGATTAGAGCTTTGTGACATGGTGGAAGTAGCCATCAGAGGATGGGTACATGGTGGCCATAAAGGGATGGACATGGTCAGAAACAATGCTCAGGTAGGCCGTGGCATTTAAACAATGCCCAATTGGCACTAAGGGGCCTAAAGTGTGCCAGGAAAACATCCCCCACACCATTACACCACCACCACCAGCCTGCACAGTGGTAACAAGGCATGATGGTTCCATGTTCTCATTCTGTTTACGCCAAATTCTGACTCTAACATCTGAATGTCTCAACAGAAATCGAGACTCATCAGACCAGGCAACATTTTTCCAGTCTTCAACTGTTCAATTTTGGTGAGCTCTTGCAAATTGTAGCCTCTTTTTCCTATTTGTAGTGGAGATGAGTGGTACCCGGTGGGGTCTTCTGCTGTTGTAGCCCATCCGCCTCAAGGTTGTGCGTGTTGTGGCTTCACAAATGCTTTGCTGCATACCTCGGTTGTAACGAGTGGTTATTTCAGTCACTGTTGCCCTTCTATCAGCTCGAACCAGTCTGGCCATTCTCCTCTGACCTCTGGCATCAACAAGGCATTTCCGCCCACAGAACTGCCGCTCACTGGATGTTTTTTCTTTTTCGGACCATTCTCTGTAAACCCTAGAGATGGTTGTGCGTGAAAATCCCAGTAGATTAGCAGTTTCTGAAATACTCAGACCAGCCCTTCTGGCACCAACAATCATGCCACGTTCAAAGTCACTCAAATCACCTTTCTTCCCCATACTGATGCTCGGTTTGAACTGCAGGAGATTGTCTTGACCATGTCTACATGCCTAAATGCACTGAGTTGCCGCCATGTGATTGGCTGCTTAGAAATTAAGTGTTAACGAGCAGTTGGACAGGTGTACCTAATAAAGTGGCCGGTGAGTGTATATATACACACACATAAAATAGACATGATGTTCTTAAAGTTCATATATAAAGATAATATTTTAGAAATGTTCTGATCAGTATTCATATTTTTTATATTTTAAAGTCCCCCTGTAGTCAATCATTTTATCCCTTAAACTCATCTCTGATCACCAAAATTACATATTTAAATGTTTTTTCCTTGAATGTAACTCGACACCCTCGCCTCATTTAGTATGCGCGGTTCTATGAATATGCAAATGAGCCCTGCCTCCACTCACTCGCTCAGCTCAGAGATCCACTGGTTGACGATCACACGTTGATCTGATTGGTTACAAGGTCGTTTGTGACGTCAGAAACACCAGCGATTTCAAACCGTGTTTTTGAGACTGTCTTTGGTTCACTGCAGTTTTAAGCAGAAAATACTCAGCAATGCTGTCGACTTATGAACTTACACATGGTGTGTCTTAAAGCGTATTAAAAACACCACATATAAACGACATTAAAAGCTGGATTTTCACCACAGAGGGACTTTAAATAAAACGATTAAAGGTAAAGATTATTGTAGTAGTAGGGTTAGTTCAGTCTTTCTACTTTAAAATTCAATGTCACTTGTCATTTCTCTGTGAAATATATTAGCAATTACACTAAAAAACACCAATGTTTTTCAGTATACACATGATTTAGTTTGCCTCGTGTCTCTTTTTCACTGTGACCTTAATAGCGCTTTTTCTCCCTAATCACATATGCATGCTTCAGACTTCCTATTTATGCATTTTTAACAATCTGACAGACATGAGAAACGCTAAAAAAAAAAAAAGTAGATGAAATATGCTGTTGGCTCCTAACCCCGTTACCTCCAATAAACCCTGCTAAGAACTTGGCACGAGCTCTCGGGTCACGCAAGGACAGCGGAGAATAGGAAAACAGCCAGTGTCTGCAGCAAACCTGAGAGACTGGCGTTCGTTCGACTAGCACTGATAATACATAATCATAAATGTGTCTTGAGCATCAGATCCTCATATTAGAGTGATTTCTGAAGGATCATGTGACACTGAAGACTGGAGTAATGATGCTGAAAATGCAGCTTTGATCACAGGAATAAATTACACTTTACTGTGTATTCACATAGAAAACTGCTAATTTACATTAGAATAATATTTCATAATTTTTACTTTATTTTTCGTCCATATAAATGCAGCCTTGCTGAGCAGAAGAGACGGAGAGTTTGAAACAGAGCCTCGAGCATTTCTCTTGAAGTCTAATGTTTTCCCGAAAGTCAGTCTTTGGTTCTGGGATGCCGTCGAACTGCAGTGATTCACACATCTGAGGTGAAACACACACACACACACACACACACACACGGAGGAACCCTGGATCAAAAGAGATTATGTAAATGTAATGCATAATTAATGCAGGGCCCTTCTGCGCCGAACCGCAGCGATGACACACTCATACACACGTCAACAGGGAAACGTTACTGCAAATACTCTTATATATGTTTGTAATATTATATTTAATGCTCAAAAAAAGAAGCATAGTTCCCATTCACGATCAAATGTTTAGTGTCGTGATTATTCTGATGTTTATTTCTAGACATAAATAAAACACCATGTCCTTTATCATCATACTGTCGCCGTCACGTTATAAAAGCAACTGTGATTTCCACATCATTACCCGAAACTTCTGTGGAAGATGTGAACGAGGAAGAGAAGAACAGATTCATGAGTCACTGAGTTCTTCTGAACCGGATCCGTCTGTGAAACACTTCGGCTGAACGACCGTATAGAGTTCACGAATCATATCACTGCAGACTCATGAATGAGCCAATGAGACGCAGAGCTGACAGATAGCGCCGCCTTTGTTCATGGCTATAAGTGTTTTTTATTTGATTCATTTTAACTTTAATATTTGAAAGTAAATTTTACCAGTAGAACGTTACCACACAGTAAAAAGCGTTGGGTTATTTTTTTTTAACCCAATCATTGGGTTACATATATTGGGTTACTATGTTGGGTCATTTAAAAAAATAAATTGGGTCATTTATACACAAATTTTGGGTCATTTTTACAAAAATGTTGGGTCATTTTTTCAAATCATTGGGTAATTTCTAGCAATAACCCAGCTGTTGGGTTAAATACGTATGTTGTATGTACAATTATGTATATTTACATTAAATTCTAGACTCCCCAATATTTAGTTTGTCATTAAAAAATATATTTGTTGAGACATTTGTATTGTTTTATACAAATAAACAATCTGTATTCGAAAACAAAGTGTTTTTTATTTATTAAAATAATGTCATAAATAAAAATAAATAGTTAACTTAACTTTTAACCCAACTTGCTTTTTACCCAACGCATTGGGTTAAAATAACCCACATTTGTGAAGGTGCTGCTTTACCACCCCGTAGTTGGGTTACTCGTTGGGTTATTTTTAACCCAACATTATTAAGTGAGGGAAAGATAATATCCCCAAAAGCATAATAGGGGCACTTTAAATGGTCTAAATTAAAACTTAACATTCCAGAATAAAAGATTGCATAACATTTTTAATTAAAATTAAAATATAAAAATGAAAGCCAAGTAATAATTTTAATAAAAGCAATAACTAATACTAAAATAACACAGATTCCAGTCGTTTTAAAGATGTATAAGCAAAAACATAAATGTAACGTTAAGAAATGTCATCACTAATATGAATTATTAGTAAGTAAATCGGAACACAAACTAAAGGTTCCCTCAGCGTATGCGTGCTCGTGCGTGCGTGTGTGTGTGTGTGTGTGTGTGTGTGTGTGACAGCATCAGCGTCTGCTAAAGGACAGTATATACTCAGGCCTTCTGAACAGGATCATCCTGACTGGACCTTGATGACAGTTGCTATGATACCGCGATCCTCCTCAGCTTCTCCAGCCAATCACGTAACGCCGGTTTTATACCGTCAGAACACAGAAGGAGAGTCTGGGAAACAACACATGAAATGAGTGAGTAAATGTGCCGGTGTGTGTTCATTAACCGTAGGCAGCATTTCTGGTGCTCTCTCAGGAAAGAAATATTAAAGCATACAAAATATTAACATTTGATTAATATAATAGAATTGTACAGCTTTTATATTAATGGGAAATATATAAAATACTATATATAAATACTTATTAATATATATATATATATATGTTTCCGAATTTATATGATCAAAAATACAGTAAAAATAGTTTAATATTATTCCAGTGTAAATCATCTGTTTTCTATGTCATCTAAATTCTAAATCATCTCTTTACACTGAAGACTGGAGTAATGATGCTGAAAATTCATCTTTGATCACAGGAGTAAATTACACTTTACTGTATATTCACATAGAAAACAGCTGATTTACACTGGAGTAATATTTCACTGTTTTACTGTATTTTTGATCATATAAATGCAGCCTTGCTGAGTAAGAGACTCTTTTAAAAAAATTAACTTTTGACTGATTGTACAAACACCATAATATAAATAATAATACTGTATAGCTTTTATATTAATATGCACAATATACACACACCGGCCACTTTATTAGGTACCCCATGCTAGTAACGGGTTGGACCCCCTTTTGCCTTCAGAACTGCCTCAATTCTTCGTGGCATAGATTCAACAAGGTGCTGGAAGCATTCCTCAGGGAGTTTGGTCCATATTGACATGATGGCATCCCACAGTTGCCGCAGATTTGTCGGCTGCACATCCATGATGCGAATCTCCCGTTCCACCACATCCCAAAGATGCTCTATTGGGTTGAGATCTGGTGACTGTGGAGGCCATTTTAGTACAGTGAACTCATTGTCATGTTCAAGAAACCAATTTGAAATGATTAGAGCTTTGTGACATGGTGGAAATAGCCATCAGAGGATGGGTACATGGTGGCCATAAAGGGATGGACATGGTCAGAAACAATGCTCAGGTAGGCCGTGGCATTTAAACGATGCCCAATTGGCACTAAGGGGCCTAAAGTGTGCCAGGAAAACATCCCCCACACCATTACACCACCACCACCAGCCTGCACAGTGGTAACAAGGCATGATGGTTCCATGTTCTCATTCTGTTTACGCCAAATTCTGACTCTAACATCTGAATGTCTCAACAGAAATCGAGACTCATCAGACCAGGCAACATTTTTCCAGTCTTCAACTGTTCAATTTTGGTGAGCTCTTGCAAATTGTAGCCTCTTTTTCCTATTTGTAGTGGAGATGAGTGGTACCCAGTGGGGTCTTCTGCTGTTGTAGCCCATCCGCCTCAAGGTTGTGCGTGTTGTGGCTTCACAAATGCTTTGCTGCATACCTCGGTTGTAACGAGTGGTTATTTCAGTCACTGTTGCCCTTCTATCAGCTAGAACCAGTCTGGCCATTCTCCTCTGACCTCTGGCATCAACAAGGCATTTCCGCCCACAGAACTGCCGCTCACTGGATGTTTTTTCTTTTTCGGACCATTCTCTGTAAACTGTAGAGATGGTTGTGCGTGAAAATCCCAGTAGATTAGCAGTTTCTGAAATACTCAGACCAGCCCTTCTGGCACCAACAATCATGCCACGTTCAAAGTCACTCAAATCAACTTTCTTCCCCATACTATTGCTCGGTTTGAACTGCAGGAGATTGTCTTGACCATGTCTACATGCCTAAATGCACTGAGTTGCCGCCATGTGATTGGCTGCTTAGAAATTAAGTGTTAACGAGCAGTTGGACAGGTGTACCTAATAAAGTGGCCGGTGAGTGTATATATAATATTTATATATTTTACATTAATATAAAAGCTGTACAATTTTTTTAAATTAATGAAATGCTAATATTTTATATGTTTTAAAAAATAATTCTCTGTGTAATTGTAATGGAGTATTTGATCTCATCTGTGTATTATTAATACGCTAAACTCAACTGGAATGAACTGTAAGTCGAGTCTTTGGCGTGCGTCACATGAAGAGGGTCGTTTGAGTTGCTGCTCGTGTAGAGCGTTTCTAATCACACACTTCAGTTAGCATGTTCCCTTAGAAGGCAGCTGCCTACACTGGAGAAAACAATGGGTTGTTTTATAACCCAACCGCTGGGTTACACATATTGGGTCACTATGTTGGGTTATTTTTCCAAAAATGTTGGGTCATTTTTTTTAATCGTTTGGTAATTTCTAGTAATAACCTGGCTGTTGGGTTAAATACATGTGTTGTGTGTACACTTGTGTATTTTGAATTTATGTACACAATTATGTACATTATTTACATTAAATTCTACAAATTTAAGTTTGTAATTAAAAATATATATTTGTTGAGACATATTTATTGTTTTATACACACTAAAAAACATTGGGTTATTTTTTTAACCCAACCGTTGGTGTATGCATGTTGGGTCATTATGTTGGGTTATCTTAAAATTTGTTGGGTTATTTACCAAATATTTGGTAAATACTTTAACTCAACTGTTGGGTTATTTTAACCCAACTGGTATTTAACCCAATGCATTGGGTTAAAATAACCCACAGTTGGGAAGGTGCTATACCAACCCATAGTTGGGTTATTCGTTGGGTTATTTTTAACCCAACATTTTTAAGTGTATACAAATACATTTACTTATTAACTGGGTTACTTTTAACCCAACTGGCTTTTTACCAAATGCATTGGGTTAAATAAATAACCCACAGCTGGGAAGGTGCTGCTATACAACCCCATAGTTGGGTTACTCATTGGGTTATTTTTAACCCAACATTATTAATTGAGTATGTAGACGGCTCACTGGGATTTGGAACAGAGCCCTGTAGAACATATGATTTTTTAATGCCAGTCTAATTGAAATGTTGTACATATTTAAAGAAACACATCTCGAGGAGTCTCGTTAATAATGAGCTGTATATTCTTGGTTCCTGATGGACAGATCGAGTCTCTGACGGCTTCATGTCAGTTATCAGCCTATGGTTAAACACTAGCAGATGTTTGCTCTGGAA
>JARWKJ010000012.1:1898925-2078925 GCA_029959095.1 Rhinichthys osculus
AAACCCTTCACACTCTTCACACTCTTCACACTCTTCAAACCCTTCACACTCTTCAAACCCTTCACACTCTTCACACTCTTCAAACCCTTCACACTCTTCACACTCTTCACACTCTTCACACTCTCCAAACCCTTCACTCTTCATGTAAATGATGCGGCAAATAAAGCTGATTTTGTTATTCGTTATCTCTGGATCGGTGACCGTCAAGCACAGACGTTAATTATCATCTCATGCCCAAAAAGCTGCAAAAATAGTCGTCAGTAAACTAAATGAATGGGTCTGATTGTTTTTTGTGTCAAATCGCACCAGGTTTCGTTCATATAAACGCAACTGATTACGTGTGTTTTCATTAATGCACACTTCAAATACACAAACGCAAAAAGAGAAATAGGAGAGCTTTTATTTTTGTACATAATTCATCAACGGAAGATTCTATCAGCTGTAAAGGCTCTTTCGCACTTATAACGATAACTATAACGATAACTATAACAATAACTATAACGGTAGCTATAACGTTAACTATAACGGTAACTATAATGGTAACTATAACGATAACTATAACGATAACTACAACGATAACTATAACGTTAACTATAACGGTAACTATAACGGTAACTATAACGACAACTACAACGATAACTACAACGATAACTATAACGTTAGCTATAACGATAACTACAACGATAACTATAACGACAACTACAACGACAACTACAACGTTAACTATAACGTTAAATATAACGATATCTACAATGATAACTATAACGACAACTACAACTACAACGATAACTACAATGTTAAATATAACGATAACTACAACGATAACTATAATTATAATTATAACTATAACGATAACTATATCTACAACGATAACTATAACGTTAACTATAATGTTAACTATAACGTTAACTATAACGATAACTATACCGATAACTATACCGATAACTACAACGATAACTGTGACGATAACTATAAATTTAACTATAACAATAACTACAATAACTATAACGATAACTATAATGATAACTACAACGATAACTATAACGTTAACTATAACGTAACTATAACGACAACTACAACGATAACTATAACGTTAGCTATAACGATAACTACAACGATAACTATAACGACAACTACAACGACAACTACAACGTTAACTACAACGACAACTACAACGTTAACTATAACGTTAAATATAACGATATCTACAATGATAACTATAACGACAACTACAACTACAACGATAACTATAATGTTAAATATAACGATAACTACAACGATAACTATAATTATAACTATAATGATAACGATATCTACAACGATAACTATAACGTTAACTATAATGTTAACTATAACGTTAACTATAACGATAACTATACCGATAACTACAACGATAACTGTGACGATAACTATAAATTTAACTATAACAATAACTACAATAACTATAACGATAACTATAACGATAACTACAATGATAACTACAACGCTAACTATAATTATAACTATAGCGATAACGATAACTACAACGATAACTATGACGTTAACTATAACGATAACTACAACGGTAGCTATAACGTTAACTATAACGGTAACTATAATGGTAACTATAACGATAACTACAACGATAACTATAACGTTAACTATAACGGTAACTATAACGACAACTACAACGATAACTACAACGATAACTATAACGTTAGCTATAACGATAACTACAACGATAACTATAACGACAACGACAACTACAACGTTAACTATAACGTTAAATATGACGATAACTACAATGATAACTATAACAACAACTACAACCACAACGATAACTATAATGTTAAATATAACGATAACTACAACGATAACTATAATTATAACTATAACGATAACGATATCTACAACGATAACTATAACGTTAACTATAATGTTAACTATAACGTTAACTATAACAATAACTATACCGATAACTACAACGATAACTATAAATTTAACTATAACAATAACTACAATAACTATAACGATAACTATAACGATAACTACAATGATAACTAAAACGATAACTATAACGATAACTATAACTATAACGATAACTATAACGTTAACTACAATGATAGCTATAACGATAACTATAACGATAACTATGACAATAACTATGTTAGCGTCCACACCAGCGGACAATATCGTTCTGTTTATTATAAAGCGCGCTGCAGTTTTGCCGCCTGACACTTTAAACGCTCAAGCTCGTTAAAGCAGGATGGATTCTGAGTGGCTGTCAATGTTTGTATCGAACAAAATCATTCTTAAATCGTTTCTCTAACTCTGCTATTCTTTTTTATTCCTAACTATATCTTTATCATTATAGTTATCTTCCTCAGTGTGAACGGACCTTTAAAAATGACTTTTCGAAGCTGTAAATAAAACATTGATTATGGGATTTAAGTTTTCTACTTAAAAATGTCATGTTTCATTCAAAGTGTTACTTGCCATTTCCAGTGTTGAGTGACTTACTCTAAAAAGTCATAAATTACTATCTACTAATTACATCTTCACCCGTGTCATTACATTACTGTACTAATCACTTTCTAAATCCCAAGCATAGACATGAAACGGCTCAAATTAAAATATAAACTTGCATTAATCTTGAACTGAACAAAGTATTTAAAGACAGAATGTTACATGTAATCAAATCCACTATTGCGACAAGTATTCTTTCGTATATTAATGCAACTGAAAGTGATTATGTCATTAAAGTCACCATGAAATCAAAATAGTTATTTTATGGAATGTTGCAGTGTTTATTCTAAATTGTTTATCGATGCAATGATTTAAATTCATGTGCCTCATAATCTTGAATTAAAATAACTTTTTGCAGCGATTCTTCTCTTCTCTGATGATGTGGGCGGGGCTATAACCTGTCACTCACATGAGATCAGCCAATAGCAAACCACAACCATCCAATCAACTCCCCACAGACACAATCAAGCCTCGCCCACATGTGTTCTCGTTCCAGAAGCGTTTCACTCGATATACGACACAATAGAGGAGAGAAAAGACGAGCGCAGCTTCCCTTTCATGCCGACTTTCATGAACAATAATGAAAACACTACATGAGAAATATTAGAGCGTTTACTCTTTGACAGAACTCTGTGTAATCTAATCTTATTAAGATTCTCTGGGTTTGATGCATGTAATTACGGTCGACATTAGCAGTTCTCAAAGCTGCGTTTGTAGAACGGCTTAGATCAATGTTAGGACTTGAAGTGAATGGTTAGGTATTCAATATTTTAAGAGAACTTTCCATGTTATGAATATTGCATTATGCACTGTGTTCTTTCATATTCAGCTGTATTAACAATGAAAATCACTCTAGAACTGCGAGAGAGTTGTGTTTTCTAGAAGTACTCGAAAACTGCTAAACACAAAAGCTTTAGTCTGCGATTCAGTGATGCGAGCTGTAAGAAGTGTGCATGTCTTGATGGTTTTTATGTCTTAATGTCTGCCGATTTCTAAGACTGGGATGTTCTTGAGTAGCACATTTATATATCTGGTTAGATTAGGTTAAGGTAAGTGGTGAACTGATATGTTTTTTTTTTTTTTTTTTTTTATGGCCAAATCTACGGAAGCGTATTGCACTCACTTGAGGAAAAAAAATCTACTCTGTTTTTCTGAATTAACGAGTTAATTATCTCAGAATTACGAGATCATTTTTCATGGAAAAAAGTTTTTGCTCTGTTTTTCTGAATTAACGAGTTAATTATCTCAGAATTATAAGATCATTTTTCATGGGAAAAAAGTTTTTGCTCTGTTTTTCTGAATTAACGAGTTAATTATCTCAGAATTACGAGATCATTTTTCATGGAAAAAAGTTTTTGCTCTGTTTTTCTGAATTAACGAGTTAATTATCTCAGAATTACGAGATAATTTTTCATGGGAATAAAGTTTTTGCTCTGTTTTTCTGAATTAACAACTTAATTATCTCAGAATTACGAGATAAGTTTTCATGGAAAAAAGTTTTTGCTCTGTTTTTCTGAATTAACGAGTTAATTATCTCAAAATTACGAGATCATTTTTCATGGAAAAAAAGTTTTTGCTCTGTTTTTCTGAATTAACGAGTTAATTATCTCAGAATTACGAGATAATTTTTCATGGATAAAAGTTTTTGCTCTGTTTTTCTGAATTAACGAGTTAATTATCTCAGAATTACGAGATCATTTTTCATGGAAAAAAAGTTTTTGCTCTGTTTTTCTGAATTAATGACTTAATTATCTCAAAATTATGAGTAATTCATTCATTCATAAAAACAGAGTGAAAAAATGTTTTTCAAGAAAAATGTATCTCATAATTCTGAGATAATTAACTCGTTAATTCAAAAAACAGAGTAGATTTTTTTTCTTCAAGTGAATGCAATACGCTTCCGTACAAATCTAATGCATGCATCACAAAATTGACCGAAATAACCTTCAAGATCCATTAAGAGTCCAATTATAAATCAAGAGTCTTAATTGGTAAAATCATCATATCATTCAAAGGTTTTCTCAGGCCTTCACTGCACAGTTGGAGGAATGTTATTTATAATTATAAGTTAAGTTTTTAATTTAAAGCACTGATACATTAACTGGAGAATAAGAAAAAATGACAGACGATATTAAGTCTGAAAAATGTATCAAAAATGAGTTTTTGCTTAAAACAAGAACAAATATCTGCCAACGGGGACAAAACAATAAACTTGTTTTCCATTAGAATTACGTTTATTTTTCCGCCCCCATTCGCAGATGTTTGTTCTCGTTTAAAGCTAAACACAAGACGTGATATCGTACGTCATTATGCTCGTATTTTGATTTAAGAATGTTTGGATATCAGTACTGGAAATAATTAAATTTACATTTATTTGTATAGCACTTTTCACAATACACATCGTTTCAAAGCAGCTTTACAGAAAAGTCCACATTACATTTTACAGTGATATCTCTAATATCTGTCTGAGACTGTCTGAGTTATGTATTTCAGAAATATACATATACAAAATCACAGTTAGCGAATAACTTATTAATTAATACATTTACTAAGCATCATTTTAGTGCAGAGGTTTTATTGTTCTCAGACCATTGGGCAATTGTGGATAAAATAGGCTTTAATGAATCAGCGGTTCATCATTTTTTTCCTTAGAGTTACGTTTATTGTTCATATGTTTGTTCTCGTTTTAAGCTAAACAAGTTACAAAACTATATATAAGTATACAGGTGAAACTAAAAAAATTAGAATATCGTGCAAAAGTTAATTTATTTCAGTAATTCAACTTAAAAGCTGAAACTAATATATTATATAGACTCATGACATGCAAAGTGAGATATTTCAAGCCTTTATTTGTTATAATTGTGATGATTATGGCTTACAGATATGAATACCCCAAATTCAAAATCTCAGAAATTTTTAACATTTTCATAAGCTGTAAGCCATCAAAATTATAACAAATAAAGGCTTGAAATATCTCACTGTGCATGTAATGAGTCTATATAATATATTAGTTTCACCTTTTAAGTTGAATTACTGAAATAAATGAACTTTTGCACCATATTCAAATTTTTCAAATTTCACCTGTATATATATAATGATGAAATATCTTACGTCATTATGCTCGTATCTTGATTTAAGAATGTTTCGATATCAGTACTGGAAATACTACGCATCATTTTAGTGCATTTTTTCATTGTTCTCTCAGACCATTGGGCAATTCTGGATAGGCATCAGTCATCAGGTTGTAATGAATCAGCGGTTGATTCATACACTGGTTCAGACCGTCGGAGAGCAGGAGTAAATCAGGACGGCATGAAGACTGCAGGCGCTCAGCTCTCTGTGGGTTTGTGTCGGGAACACGAGGGGAACGCTGATGGGAAACAGCCTTTTAATCTCAAAACACACGCTTTCCTGGAGGTCAGACGGGGTCACGGCGGGAGTGCGGAGCGGGAACTCGCGCAGGTGTGTGTGACGGCTTCGAATCGGAGGCTCGTATAAACACCTGGCCAGAAGGTGTGTTTAAGGAATGGTTCCTGTTTTTTAAAGAGGAACATCTGGAATCACTAAAAGCCAATCCCACATGTTGAACGACAGATGCGAACTGACAGCTGTGTTTTCCCCGAGTGGATGCGGTTCCCGACACAGTCTGGGATACGTGTGTCTTTAACAATGGAAGAGATAAATTCACTTTTAGATTGGGAACCCTTACTTATTATTACTTTTAATGAAAAATGATCTCACCCTCAAGCCATCCTATAGGCGTATGTGACTTTCAACTCTATTTTTCACCTTTGTTGCCATTGGCCTTTGGCTTGCACAGTTGGGGACATTTAAAGGATTAGATCACTTTAAAAAAAACTTTTGCTGATAATTCACTCACCCCCATGTCATCCGAGATGTCCATGTCTTTCTTTCTTCAGTCGAAAAGAAATGAAGGTTTTTGATGAAAACATTCCAGGATTTTTCTCCATGTAATGGACTTCAATGGCTTCAATGGGGTCCAAACGGTTCAAGGAGAGCATTTGTGCTTATAAAACCTAAACTTTTTTATTTATTTTTGAAATGACCGATCGTTTCGCCCTTATTCATTGTCTGGTATCGTTTAAAGCCCTTTGAAGCTGCACTGGACCTTGAACCGTTTGGACCCCATTGAAGTCCATTACATGGAGAAAAATCCTGGAATGTTTTCATCAAAAACCTTCATTTCTTTTCGACTGAAGAAAAGAAGACATGGACATCTCGGATGACATGGGGGTGAGTGAATTATCAGCAAAAGTTTTTTTTTAAAGTGAACTAATCCTTTAAATTTAACATTTAATTTAATATTCAACGATATTATTGATCTGCCGATGACATCACCGATGACATCACGGTTTTCTCCAGAGCGGCTCTATTGTATAAAGCGCTATATAAATAAATGTGACTTGACTACTTTCAGCCAAACACAATCAGGAGTTATAGATATGGCTCGGGTCCGAGTTTGAATCATACCCACAATATGACTTTGTAAAAAAGGATACTAAATGAAAACAAACATAACTCATAAAAAAGTGATGAACTTTATTACAAAAATACAAAAACAAAACAACCTTACTTATGACTTTAAAGGGTTAGGTCACCTAAAAATGAAAATTATCTCATAATTTACTCCCCCTCAAGCCATCCTAGGCGTATGTGACTTTCCTTTTTTCAGCCAAACACAGTTGGAGTTATATTTAATAATATCCTTGCTCTTCCAAGCTTTATAAGATTTTGAAGCCAAAAAAGTGCATCCATCTATCATAAAAGTAATCCATACGACTTCAGGGGTTAATAAACACAAAGCCATGCGTTTTTGTAAGAAAAATATCCAAATGTATAACTTTCTGAACTGAAATCATGGGCTTCCGGCGGAAGAGTGACCCCTGACCCCCGGCGTGAAAGAGTGACCCCTGACCCCCGGCGTGAAAGAGTGACCCCTGACCCCCGGCGTGAAAGAGTGACCCCTGACCCCCGGCGTGAAAGTGTGACCCCTGACCCCCGGCGTGAAAGAGTGACCCCTGACCCCCGGCGTGAAAGAGTGAACCCTGACCCCCGGCGTGAAAGAGTGACCCCTGACCCCCGGCGTGAAAGTGTGACCCCTGACCCCCGGCGTGAAAGAGTGACCCCTGACCCCCGGCGTGAAAGAGTGACCCCTGACCCGACGAATGACCTCTGACTGATGTTTTTGAACACTTTTCCTGTGGCATGCTGTGTTTTAATGTTTTAATACAGCGAGGATTGCTTAGCGCATGATAATAGCAGAAATCACCGTCTGAGGAAATATTTTTTAGAACCGATAAATCGGTCGACCTCTATATGAGGAGTGTCCAATTGACACTTAAGTTTAATAGTTTGACGTTATATCATATCGCCAACCTATGGAATCTTGTTTCCACCACAGAATAAAAAAATAAAAAGGTTATTGCGACTTTTTATCTCACAATTCAGACTTTTTTTCTCACAATTCTGACTTTATATCTCACAATTCTGACTTTATATCTCGCAATTCTGACTTTATATCTTGCAATTCTGACTTTATATCTCGCAATTCTGACTTTATATCTCGCAATTCCGACTTTATATCTCACAATTCTGACTTTATATCTCGCAATTCTGACTTTATAACACAATTGCGACTTCATATCTCGCAAATTCTGACTTTATATCTTGCAATTTTGACTTTATAACACAATTGCTACTTTAAATCTCACAATTCTGACTTTATATCACGCAATTCTGACTTTATAATGCAATTGCAACTTCATATCTCGCAATTCTGACTTTATATCTTGCAATTCTGACTTTATAACACAATTGCTACTTTACATCTCACAATTCTGACTTTATATCTCGCAATTCTAACTTTATAACGCAATTGCGACTTCATATCTCGCAATTCTGACTTTATATCTCGCAATTCTGACTTCATAACGCAATTGCGACTTTATATCTCGCAATTCTGACTTTATATCTCGCAATTCTGACTTTATAACACAATTGCGACTTTATATCTCGCAATTCTGACTTTATAACACAATTGCGACTTCATATCTCGCAAATTCTGACTTTATATCTTGCAATTTTGACTTTATAACACAATTGCTACTTTAAATCTCACAATTCTGACTTTATATCTCGCAATTCTGACTTTATAATGCAATTGCGACTTCATATCTCGCAATTCTGACTTTATATCTCGCAATTCTGACTTCATAACGCATTTGCAACTTTATATCTCGCAATTCTGACTTTATATCTCGCAATTCTGACTTTATAACACAATTGCGACTTCATATCTCTCAATTCTGACTTTATAACACATTTGCGACTTTATATCACGCAATTGCGACTTCATATCTCGCAATTCTGACTTTATATCTTGCAATTCTGACTTTATAACACAATTGCGACTTTATATCTCGCAATTCTGACTTTATAACACAATTGTGACTTTATATCACGCAATTGCGACTTCATATCTCTCAATTCTGACTTTATAACACATTTGCGACTTTATATCACGCAATTGCGACTTCATATCTCGCAATTCTGACTTTATATCTTGCAATTCTGACTTTATAACACAATTGCTACTTTAAATCTCACAATTCTGACTTTATATCTCGCAATTCTGACTTTATAACACAATTGCGACTTTATCTCGCAAATCTGACTTTATATCTCGCAATTCTGACTTTATATCTCGCAATTCTGATTTTATAACACAATTCTGACATTATAACACAATTGCGACTTTATATCTCGTCAATTCTGACTTTATAACACATTTGCGACTTTATATCACGCAATTCTGACTTTATAACACAATTGCGACTTTATATCACGCAATTGCGACTTTAAATCTCACAATTCTGACTTTATATCTCACAATTCTGACTTTATAACTCAATTGCGACTTTAAATCTCACAATTCTGACTTTATATCTCGCAATTCTGACTTTATAACACAATTGCGACTTTATATCTTGCAATTCTGACTTTATAACACAATTGCGACTTTATATCACGCAATTCTGACTATATCACACAATTGCGACTTCATATCACGCAATTCTGACTTTATATCTCGCAATTCTGACTTTATAACACAATTGCGACTATATCACGCAATTCTGACTTTATATCTCGCAATTCTGACTTTATATCTCGCAATTCTGACTTTATAACACAATTGCGACTATATCACGCAATTCTGACTTTATATCTCGCAATTCTGACTTCATAACGCAATTGCAACTTTATATCTCGCAATTCTGACTTTATATCTCACAATTCTGACATTATAACACAATTGCGACTTTATATCTTGCAATTCTGACTTTATAACACAATTGCGACTTTATATCACCCAATTCTGACTTTATAACACAATTGCAACTTTATATCACGCAATTGCGACTTTAAATCTCACAATTCTGACTTTATATCTCACAATTCTGACTTTATAACTCAATTGCGACTTTAAATCACGCAATTCTGACTTTATATCTTGCAATTCTGACTTTATATCTCGCAATTCTGACTTTATAACACAATTGCGACTATATCACGCAATTCTGACTTTATATCTCGCAATTCTGACTTTATAACACAATTGCGACTATATCACGCAATTCTGACTTTATATCTCGCAATTCTGACTTCATAACGCAATTGCAACTTTATATCTCGCAATTCTGACTTTATATCTCACAATTCTGACATTATAACACAATTGCGACTTTATATCTCGCAATTCTGACTTTATAACACAATTGCGACTTTATATCACCCAATTCTGACTTTATAACACAATTGCAACTTTATATCACGCAATTGCGACTTTAAATCTCACAATTCTGACTTTATATCTCACAATTCTGACTTTATATCACACAATTCTGACTTTATATCTTGCGATTCTGACTTTATAACACAATTGCGACTTTATATCACGCAATTTTGACTGTATCACACAATTGCGACTTTATATCTCTCAATTCTGACTTTATATCACGCAATTTTGACTATATCACGCAATTGCGACTTTATATCTCTCAATTCTGACTTTATATCACGCAATAGCTGGGTTTCAGTCACGTGATTATAATGACGATTACGACGCAGGAAGGGGGGGGCGATTTCAGATGGAGGGCAGGAAGTAAACATGGAGAATACGTCTATGGAGGAAACCGTTGCGGAGAGTCCGTATTGAGTCTAATTTACCTTGATCATTTAATGTCCCATTCCCACTGATCCCCTGAACGACAACCTACTGCTTTATGAACACAGACACAAAAAAACACGTTGGCTAGCTAACATACCGTCGCCGCAGAACACGGCATTAACAGACTCTGCTCCTCCCAAACCGCAGGCATAACGTTGCGTTAAAAAATCCACCTTTTACGGCGTTGTTCTGTGAGCTTTTTACATTTCTCACCTTTATGAATGACAATCTTTGGTACTCTATAAAAACCCTTTCCCTTTTCTCGATTAGAACGATTGGAGCCGCCGTACACAAAACATTGATGGCAGATCCTCAGATATTTCACTCACTTCCTGCCCTCCATCTGAATTTCCGCGCTCTAGCGATGCAGCAGCGTGACGTCACGTGAAACCAACCTATTGCGACTTTAAATCTCACAATTCTGACTTTATATCATACAATTGGGAGATATAAACTCGAAATTGCGTGTTATAAAGTTATGTTTTGAAATGTTTTATTCTGTGGCGGAAACAAGCTTCCATACCAACTCTTCAGTACGATCAAGAGCAATAGTGTCATTAGGCTTCGGAAACACCTCTAACGACTTGTTACAAATGTAAAAGTGTTTAGTTTTCTTTTCATCCACTCATGTTCTCTGCAGCAAACACATTTCTTCTCCAGAAGAGGAGTTTGTACATGTCGAGCAGTTTGAGCGTCTGGCTGCTCGTCTTGTATAAACGCTCCGCTCGGAGCTATTCCGCTTCTCTTGCCCTTGTAAAGCAACCTTAATAAAGTTGAACAGTGCTCAGTTTAAGATCATAGCCAATAACAGCCATGCTATCAAATCCCTTTTCCTGGAAAGAGCATTTTCGAGTGGAGTCTAAACCGGAAAATGGGGGTATTGTGGAGTGTGTTAAATGCACACAAGTTAAACAATCTCAATGGGTTTTCCTTACATGTCTCGCTTGAGTTACCGTGGAAGTGTTTTGACAGGTTGCACTTAATCAGACCGTTAAACATAACGCAGACAATCCAAACGCCTAAAAATAGCAATGAGGGTAATGCTCAGGATTAACTAGTTCTCGGTAAGGAAGTCTACTTCTAGTACACCCAGGATACTCTCCTGAAAACTGGTGTGTGAATGAGGAGCTGTGTGTGGAAAGCTTGCGGGTTGGCCTAGAGGACCAGCGGTAAACCCGTGTGATCGGACATGTGTCCAGAACGATTAACACTTTGAGACACGGCTACCAAGAAGACGACGTGCAGACCTAATTTTGTAGTAGGATTTGTGGTGAAGACGAAAGGCACAATTCTTAGTGGTTAATTACAAAGTAATAGAGTACGCAATTATCCTGCACATCAACCAAACGTTTAAAGCTGAAGGAAGCTTAGTTTTTAAATATAATGGTATTTTGTATCTTAGATGTTGAGTATTTGATGCAAAATGTTTCATATTGGTGTAGGATTTACTTGGAAACAATTTTCACTCAGAAGTTACTAGTAAAGTCACAAATAATTGCACAAAAACGCAAGTATCCCAGTGCATTGAGATAAAGGTGAAATTGTGAAGTAGAAAGAGTGTTGAAATTTTTTAATATTTCTTTTATTTACCACTTCAAAAAAATGATTTTTTACATTATAGGACTGAAAAAGATGAATTTTTTTGGAAGTTGCAGGATGCATGAAATTATGCATGACTGTGTTTTTCAGTGCAATAAATGAACTAGGGTGTTATAAATATAAATTGCCGTAAATACGCTGGATTTAGCACAATGCTAATTACCATCCGTAGTCCCAGAATGTAATCAATCAACTGATCAAGTCCGGTGTTAAATAGTTTTGCCCTTTTTCAGAAAATAAAGTTTCTCATGGAAAGAAACCAGAGAGGAATGCATACATTCAACAAACATTCAACTGTTTTCCCAAATTCAGTTTTATTTTTTCCCAAATTCGTTTTATTTTTTTTTCATTTAAATTTTTCTTTATTCTGTTTTTTCCCGCACGTTTATATTTTTCTGGACTCCATTTTAATGGTTAAATTAAATGTTAGCAGTGCTGCTGTGAGTGAGTGGAGGCGGGGCTCATTAGCATATTCATAGACCCGTGCATACTAAATGAGGCAAGGGTGTCGAGTTACATTCACGATATTTTAAGACTCAAAGAATTTTTTTTAAAGGAGAAAACGCTTAAATATGTCATCTTGGTGATCAAAGATGAGTTTTAAGGGATAAAATGATTGACCACTGGGGGACTTCAAATCTCTTTTACTATAATAATAACAGCATCCCTCTGTCTTCCTCATTATATCTTATGACTAGTAGGTGATGATCTTTGTTATGTGATCTTTGTTATGCCATGTCATATGCTCTTTCTGGACTGGAGATTATCAAGTAGCATTTGATTCCTCAAGAGCTCTTTGTGTTTTCAGAAAACACTCCTTTTATTTGAGAATCAGAAGGTCAGCTATAAGCATCATGCAATGCAGCATTTTCTGCCCTGGTTGTGGAAGTGTGTGTGTGTGTGTGTGTTGCAGATGCATGCGATATCAGCTGTGAGATGAAAGTGAGCGCTGGTGTTTCCCTGTGGGCATCAAGCCCAGCCATGCCATTGGAGTTCCCTCTTGAAAAGCCGCCAAAACGTCAGCATTAATGAACAACGTGCTCTCCCACATCCTCCTACACACACACACACACACACACACACACACGCTCATACAAGCGTTAAGCAATCAGCATCGTGCGTCATGCGAATTTGAAGAGACGTGCTGTTTTTTTGTTGTATTTTTGTAGTTATGTGATGTTTTGAAATATTTGCGTAAATGAGTGTGTGTGTGTTGTTGACTCTCTGTAAGTCTTATCTCACTCTGATATCAATAAGATATGACTAAGCGATTGTTATTGTTGTCCGGATTCGTTTAATACTAAATATACGTGTGTTGACACAGTTTCAACACAAATTACGAAATGTTTTGAAGGTACATCGAGTTGCTATCTCTGTTCTAAAACTCAGCGAGTTGCTTGTTGATCTGTGGACATGCATTCCTCATGGTTTCTTTATTTTCTGAAACAGGGTAAAACTATTTAACTAATCGATTTTACACCGTACTTCATCAGTTGATTGATTACATTAAGAATCGCAAACATTTGTAAAGTAAATTTTATGTTTAAATATGGCATTATTTCATTAAATATGCGCACATTTCCAGAACAGAAATCTGAGCATTGTAGAAAGCCAGGTTGTAAATTCTTGTTTTATTTTGTTAGTAAAGGTTTTTACCGAATGGATTTTGGATTTCTCTTTTCAACACAACAGACAGAAAAAAAATGTTAGAAATAAAATGTTAACAAACCTTCAGTATGAAGGTATAATGAAAAGTATGAATGAAACTATTAAGTTTGCTGTATGTAAAGCTGCTGAATCAGAGATTTTTGCCAAAATAGCCAAATAGCACAAAATCTGAAAAACAATGCTTTTTCAGTATCTCGCCTTAAAGGTACAGTTCACCCTAAAATGAAAATTAAGTCATAATTTACTCACCCTGGTGTTGTTCTAATGCAGTACGTCCTTTATTTCCAATTACTTGAAATATGATTGAAATAACTACAAAAAAGGAAAATACAGTTCAGTGCACATCATATAAGTATGGAATCTTGTTTCCGCCACTGAATAAAAATAAATAAATAAATAATTGCGACTTTTTATCTCACAATTGCGAGATATGAAGTCAGAATTGTGAGAAATAAAGTCGCAATTGCGAGATATAAAGCCGCAATTCTGAGAAATAAAGTCGCAATTGCGAGATATAAAGTCGCAATTATGAGAAATAAAGTCGCAATTGCGAGAAAAAAAGACAGAATTGCGACTTTTTATCTCACAATTATGACTTTTTTTCTCACAATTGCGAGTTTACATCTCACAATTCTGACTTTATAGCACATAATTGCGAGTTTTTATCGCGAAATTCTGACATCTTTTCTCAGAATTGCGAGATATAAACTCCCAATTGCGAGTTATCAGGCCAATTCTAAGGGGGGAAAAAGACTAACTCCCCCCCCCCCCCTCAGAATAGTTTATATCTCACAATTCTGGCTTTACAACACGCAATTTCGACTTTATTTCACGCAATTCTGACTTTATATCACAGAATTTCGACTTTATATCTCGCAATTCTGACTTTATATCACGCAATTTCGACTTTATAACACGCAATTTCGACTTTATATCACGCAATTCTGACTTTATATCACGCAATTTCAACTTTATATCACGCAATTCTGACTTTATATCACGCAATTTTGACTTTATATCACGCAATTCTGACTTTATATCACGCAATTTCGACTTAATATCACGCAATTCTGACTTTGTAACACGCAATTTCGACTTTATAACCTGCAACTGTGACTTTTTATCAATAAATTCTGACTTTATATCTCACAATTCTGACTTTATAACACGCAATTGCGATTTTATATCAATCAATTCTGACTTTATAACACGCAATTGCGACTTTATATTACGCAATTCTGACTTTATAACACAATTGTGACTTTAAATCTCACAATTCTGACTTTATATCTCGCAATTCTGACTTTATAACACAATTGACTTGTAAACTCGCAATTGTGAGAAAAAAAGTCAGAATTGTGAGATAAAAAGTCGCAATTACCTTTTTTATTTTTCATTCTGCGGCGCAAACAAGCTTCCATATATATAAGCTACTTACAATTATAACAAGAACATTTTAATTGTGTGTTTCGGACGTGGCTTTTAATGGTGAGACTTTTGTTTTGGTAATCAGGCTCTCAAAATTTATAGAAAAATTTGGATTTAGATTTATCGGCCAATATATCGGTTATCGGTTTACAAATATAAAGAATTATCGGTTATCGGTATCGGCCAAAATTTTCATATCGGTGCATTTTAGGGTGAACTATCCCTTTAAGACTTCAGTTAACACTATTTCAGTTACTTTTAGTGAAGCGTAGTTCAACAGGGTCTTCTTTAGGTCACTACATTTAGCTTTTTTCCTGTCATGCTTCATTGAGCTTTGTGTCCTGTGTGATTGGCCCCTAAAAAGTTTCTGAAGAACGCTCTGATAAAGCTATAAGATACGACGTAGTGAATTGTATACACATATTTCGACATGTTGGACGTGATCAATCATTTAGTCACCGATAAGCACGTGTCAGTTTGCATAAGTCTTGTACATCGGGTCAATCGGAAAGTGATGGTCATCGTTTTCCGTGAGTCAGGCATGACCGTAACGCAGGGTCAAGTCATTCCAATAACAGAAAGGCCACGTTGTCCCTCAGGTGTCCCGAGTTAAACACAAGTGAAAGAATTCTGTTTGTCTATGTAAAGCAAAGTCCAGAAGTGCTTTAGTGAGGGTGGTGAAAGTTTCAGGAGTCAATCTAGGACAGGCAGGGTCATCGGGGTTCACCGCTAACACGCACTCAAACTCTTCAACTCGTTCAAGAGCCGCAGATAACACCGTGCCTTCTCTCTAAATCATTTAACTGCTGAGTTTTGAATCTTCGGGAATGTGTAAGATTATCAAGGCTGTATATCTTCAAGCCAAAGCAGGGCCATTATGCTCACCCCAAGGCACCTTTCTTACACGGTGAACCGCCCTTTGACGGAAAGACCTCAGTCTTTTATCATGCAGTATCTTATTATATTGTCATGAACAGGTGCTGATAAATCTTGTGTTACGGCACCTCGGGTCGAACATACTATTTCTGGCGTCTAACTCCAGGGTCATTCTCAAGAAAACGTTTTTTTTTTTTTTTTATAACACATTTTCATAAACAATAATATATTTTCAAAATAATATATTTCATAATATGTATACGCTCACCTCAAGCCCAAAATATCTGTCAAAGACCACCAGTGAAAGAATTCATTTTATTTCATTCCTTTTCATTTTAATCAGCATTTTATTCATTTTCATTTTATCCTAAGGGTTTTTAATTTTATTTTTTCAAATAATAACAATACGCAATGCATTCGTTTAATAATAATTAATCATTTTTAAAGGTTGTTTTTTATTTATCTAATAATATTCAGTATGTTGTTAGGCCTAAGTATATTAATTCTATGCCACACACATAGTAAACAAATGGCTGGTTTGCAGAGAATGAGCGTTGAATATCCCTTTAAGCTTGTTTAGATAATCCAATAACTGATGCTAACGTAAAGGGGGATGGAAAGACAGCAGGTCAGATAAGTTGAAATAATTGTGATCATCTTGTCCAGTCATTTACACATGTGACAATTTTACTGCTTTGCTGTTATTCTAAATAAGTTTATGTGCTGTGTAAGTTTGGATAATTTAGAGCTGCACGATTAATCGTTAAAAGATTGCGATCTCGATTCAAACACCCACCTGATCTTATTCTTAAATTACCGTTACTCAACTCTGTCTATTAAAGGTTTGACAAGTACGATCAGAGCGAACATTCAGATCTGAGTTCTGACCCAGAGAGAGACGTTGTCATGTACAGGTATGAAACAGCTATGCGGTTGCTATGGTGTTTACATGTTTAGTGTGTTTCTATGCAGTTGCTATGGTGTTTATGTGTTTAGTGTGTTGCTATGCAGTTGCTATGGTGTTTACGTGTTTAGTGTGTTGCTATGCAGTTGCTATGGTGTTTATGTGTTCAGTGTGTTGCTATGCAGTTACTATGGTGTTTAGCGTGTTGAGTGTGTTGCTATGCAGTTACTATGGTGTTTAGCGTGTTGAAATGAAGTTGCTATGGTGTTTAGCGTGTTTAGTGTGTTGCTATGCAGTTACTATGGTGTTTAGTGTGTTGCTATGCAGTTACTATGGTGTTTAGCGTGTTTAGTGTGTTGCTATGCAGTTGCTATGGTGTTTAGCGTGTTTAGTGTGTTGCTATGAAGTTGCAATGGTGTTTAGCGTGTTAAGTGTGTTGCTATGCAGTTGCTATGGTGTTTAGCGTGTTTAGTGTGTTGCTATGCAGTTTCTAAGGTGTTTTATGTGTTTCTATGCAGTTGCTATGGTGTCAAGGTGTTTAAGTGTGTTGCTATGCAGTTGCTTTGGTGTTTAAGTGTTTGTAGTGTGTTGCAATGCAGTTTCTGTGTTTTAGGTGTGTTAGTTTGTTTCAAGGCAGTTGCTATGCAGTTGCTATGGTGTCTATGTAGGTGTTTAGTGTGTCGCTATGCAGTTGCTATGGTGTTTTAGTGTGTTGCTGTGCAGTTTCTACAGTGTTTTAGGTGTGTTGGTGTGTTTCTATGCAGTTGCTATGGTGTTTAGGTGTTTGTAGTGTGTTGCTATGCAGTTTCTACAGTGTTTTGGTGTGTTGCTATGCAGTTGCTGTGGTTTAAGTGTTTAGTGTGTTGCTATGCTGTTTCTAAGGCATTTTAGGTGTGTTTCTATGCAGTTGCTATGGTGTCTATGTGTTTTAGTGTGTTGCTATGCCATTTCTAAGGTGTTTTATGTGTTTATATGCAGGTGCTATGGTGTCTAGGTGTTTTAGTGTGTTGCTGTGCAGTTTCTACGGTGTTCTAGGTGTGTTAGTGTGTTTTTATGCAGATGCTATGGTGTTTAGGTCTTTTAGTGTGTTGCTATGCAGTTTCTAAGGTGTTTTAGGTGTGTTTCTATGCAGTTGCTATGGTGTCTTGGTGTTTAGCGTGTTGTTATGAAGTTGCTATGGTGTCTTGGTGTTTAGCGTGTTGTTATGCAGTTGCTATGGTGTTTAGGTGTTTTAGTGTGTTGTTGCAGTTGCTATGGTGTTTAAGTGTTTAATAGTGTTGCTATGCAGTTTCCAAGGCGTTTTAAATGTTTTAGTGTGTTTCTATGCAATTGCTATGGTCTTTCGGTGTGTGTGTGTGTGTGTGTGTGTGTGTGTGTGTGTGTGTGTGTGTTTCTATGCAGTTACTATGGTGTTTAGGTGTTTTAGAGTGTGTGTGTGTGTGTGTGTGTGTGTGTGTGTGTGTGTGTGTGTGTGTGTGTGTGTGTTTCTATGAGGCTCTCTGATATCCTGATCTCTTGATATGGATTGGGTTCCTTCAGTGTAAGTCTGTGAGGGTTTGTTCGAATCGCAGTGACATTAACTAGCCTATGTGCAATAGTAACAGTGATGCTTGACTTTGCAAAAATCACATGTACACCTTGAATGCTCAACAAATCACTTAAGATAAAAGCATCTTCCAAATAAAAAATAAAAAGTATTTTTTTTTAGCATTAACATTACATTTGCTAAGTAAGTAGTAACTCAGACGTTCAAAGGAGAAAGTCGTGACTGACGATTTCTGAACCCCTGCGGCGCCAGAGTGCAATCTAGGACACAGCGTTGCAAGCGCGTTACAGTCCCATCAGGGCTCTTTCCTTTTGTGCAGTTGCTTTTTCTTTATAATGCTGTTTACACAGGCAGCTTTCTGGCAGCGGATCCTCCTGCGCTCAGATCTGGTACGCAAAACCCCCATCCTTTCTCTTTAGACGTGCTCGCAACAGGGTTTCTGCTCCACCAGTGGCTGTGAAGCTGTCCTCAGTCAAGGTTGATTACGTAATATCAAAGAGCTGACGCTAGGAACCAAGCAGCGTTTTTATTTTGACACAGAACGACCTAAATTCACCCCGCGCTGCAGAACGAGGCAGTGCAAATCGGGTTATGTAAGGTCAGACAGTCATCTATTAAGAGGTTTCAGGGGTGTAACTTGTTTTAAAGTTCCTGGGCCAAAATCCACCACAGTATTTATAGGACGATTTACAACATTTGAAAGGCTGCTTGCTCAAATAAAAAATAAAAAAAACATCTTGTTGTGCAGTCTCCATCTAAGAGCTTTTTCCTAACAAGAAAACCCATTTATAATCTTTCTTTAAAGGGGTTGCCAATAATGTTTTCCGGCTGTCAGTCATGCACCATTTTTACGCTTTACTCTTTCATCAGCTTTAAGTTACGAATTTGCAAAATTCCCGGGATTACAAGGACCCAAGAAGTCTGATGGCCTCTTCCCGGAAGATCTGGGATTTGCATTTAGATCATTCAGATTAAATTGAGATTAGCTAATCGC
Organism: Rhinichthys osculus; assembly: GCA_029959095.1. Lineage (NCBI taxonomy): Eukaryota > Metazoa > Chordata > Actinopteri > Cypriniformes > Leuciscidae > Rhinichthys > Rhinichthys osculus. The sequence goes on from JARWKJ010000012.1 coordinate 1,918,694, forward strand.
GTACTAAAGAGATTGATTGAATTTATAGACAGTTAATTAGTGGCGCAACTTCACAATTAAGGCCGGTTCACACCAAGAACGATAACTTTAACTATATTAGCGTCGTCCACACCAGCAGACAATATCTTTCTGTTTATTATAAGTGCTGCAGTTTGTTGTTATCATTATAGTTGTGATGTGGACTAAATTCAGAACTATATATTTATCGTAATTAGCGTCAACGAGGATTTAACCTCTACACTATTACTTGTTAAACTACACTTTAAAAAATTATTATTGGAGTACGTTACTATAGAAATACTATTTCAGTTTTTTATCTTTTGATTCGACGTGTTACTTGCCGTTTCTTTGAAATTATTTGTGAAATTTACTAATTTTACTAAACCGAAATTTATCGGCGATACCGATATTTGTCATTAAACACCTTTTGTCATTAAAATAGATTAGTGTTTTGATGTTTAAAATTAGCAAGGTTAAAAAAAACAGGCATTTATTGGATTCATTGTACATTCAAGAGACATAAAGATACATTTCAAGAGATGAAATAAACAGTGCTTTTCAGGTACAGAAATAAAGTAATCAAACGTAAAATAGATTCTTCACTGTATAAATCAAATTAATTACAAAAGTTATTCAGTCAAGTGGTGAACAATTTTTGTTGTTTGATTAACATTAAAACTTCAGGATTATTAGGACGCTGTCACTTTAAGAGCGAATGCACTGATCCAATATACTGTTACACATTTCTCAACTGTTTACATTCATCTGATACATAACCGACTATGTTTACATGGATACTCACCGAGACGGGCATTTTGATATAATTTTGTGTGAATTAGAAGTGAAAGAGAACTCGATTCGGTATTTGTGCGCTGTTTATAACTCGACTTTCCAGACGTGCGCATTAGATGTTTGCGTACACAAAACTGAGTTCTCTTTCGTGTCGTCTTGCGCTTGAATATTTAAATTCGCACGGCTTAAAAACACGTGCACAGATAAACTTTCGTGAAGATGCAGCTCTGGCCTGATCGGGACAGTAACGGTTCTGTCAATCGTCCCGAGCGTCGCTCCTTATTGTCCAGCCCTGTTGTATTTTATGCAGATTTTATTTTGTTTTAGCATGTATTTAACTTACCCGGAGTAAAACGTTGGATTATGCAACAGACATTAACTTTGCAGTTAATTAATAAACCATTGGTTTTTTATTTCAGGCTTTTTCACGCTATAACCGATATGCAGATGTAAAAATTGATAAAAAATCAGCCGATAAATATTGACGGGGATACACTGTTACATCTCTAAAATTTACTAGTAATTTCTGAATGAAAAGTGATTTCATTTTCAGTGCACAGCTCTAGTCTGATATCAAAATTAAATGTCTCTTATCAAATTCACAACATCTAAAATAAAAAAAATAAAATAAAAAAAATAGCATTATCTTTAATGGTATACTAAAAAACAATCAAAATATGTTTTTCAGCAAAGTTTGTTCTTTTTTTTTTTTTAAGTAATATTTACAGTTGTATCTATATTGCTAGGACACTGTACATGCATACTACATTAATATTATTCTTACTTGTATTGTTTTCTAATATACTAGTTGTAATGTTTGGAAGCAACCATTTATAATCACTTTTTTTCCATTTGTTTTTTGTTGTTGAATCAGAGAGTAAGAAATACCTCTGCTTAATTTCATCCATTTCTTGGTCTATATGTCGAAACAAACACTGTATTGTCTTTCTTTTATTATCTGTCTCTGATTGGAAAAACATCAATAAAAAGAGTTTTTTAACTAAAATATGTTTTTCATCAATTTACAAGAGTGAAAATTCTACACCTTTTTTTAATGCTTACAGCATTTGTGCTCCGGATAACCTGGTTAAAAAGTGTTATATTTTTTAATCTCTTTTTTTTTGCAGTGTGTGAGATTGTGGTTGAAATGGGCACTCAAAATATCCGAGATGGTTGTTTCCCCGGCCCCGCCTCCTCAGACTCGCCACTCACGACGGTTGCCAGATTGAGGACACACAACAGGAACGAGCGCAATTGACAATGGAATCCGAGGAGAGTTACTCAGTAAGTTGATTTATTGATTTATGAAGAGTTGATATTACGTTTTAATATGCTCCCGTTCATAGAGATGTTTAGATGGGTGCATCTTTTTAGGTTGAGTAGAATCTGCGATCTCTGACCCAGTTTGTTCGTCGGCTGCAATACGCTGTGTTTTACAACAACTGGCAACCCGAGGTGGCGAAATATTATTGGGTAAATTGGAAACGTGCGATATCACACAGACCAAAACAAAAACAGATATTACACATTTCAAAGTAAAATAACTCGCTGTAGAAGATTTTCTCAGAGAAACGAGTATGTTTCCTAAACATCTGCAAACATATTATGGTATTCTTATGCGTTAGTACAGTAAAAAACTTACACATAGCGCCTTTAAAAGTCACTGTTATATCGTATAATATGCGCTGCGTGTTTCAGAGTGAAGCGCAACACTGTGTTGATTTACACACGACCGGTGTTTGCAGCGTCTCAATAAATACTTACAGTACAGTAAATGCTTTGAGTTTGAGTCCCTTTAATGTGCACTTGTGAACGTAACATGCACCATCTTTCTTCCCATACTTGTGATGAGAAGTGCTTATCAACAAAAGAGACGCTTTGAGGATTCCTGCGGGTTTCCGTCAATAGAAAAGTTTGATGGTTTTAACGAAAATTAATAAATTAAGTGCAGGGCAACGATAAAAGTTTGTGTTTACATAATATATGTGTGTGTACTGTGTATATATATAAATACACACACGTGCATGTATATATTTAAGAAATATTTGCATGTATATATATTTATACATCATTATATTATGTATAAATATAAATATTTTATTTATAAATAACACATTTTTCTTAAAAATATACATGCATGTGTGTGTATTTATATATACAAAATAATTATACACAGCACACACTAGTGTTAATTTCGTTAACGAAAACTAAACGAAAATATTTTCGTTTTTTATCAAAAAGATGAGAGAAAATGTTGAAATGTGAAATAATTTTAGGAAATGTTCAATATTATCTGCTGACAAAAAAAGTAAAAGGTTAAAATGATGTCCTGACTAAAACTAGACTAAAATGTTGACAGTTTTTGTTGACTAAAACTAAACGAATAAAATTATGTTTTCTTGGACTAAAATAAAGACTAAAATGCTCGACTAAAACTAGACTAAATAAAAATGGGATGATGTCGACTAAATGTGATAAAAACTAACAAGCGATGCTGAAACTGGACTAAAACTGAAACTAAATTTTAAAATGTCTGGTAAAATTAACACTAGCACACACACACATATATTATGTAAACACAACTTTTATTTTGGATGCGATTAAGCACGATTAATCGTTGCCCAGCACTAATTAAAACCGTATCATGTCATATTCTAATAGCATTTCTTGAGCAAAGATAATTTAAGCTCAATATGCAATATGAATATGAAAACTCGTGAAATAGCCCTGAAAATGAGCCTTGTTCTTAATAATAACATGCTTTTCATCTCGTGCTCAAGTAGGTCAAAGGTGGCCCTCATTGTAAATTTAAGTGTAAATGTAAAATACTGCACAGTAAATTGCACTGTTAAAGTCTTGTTGTGGAAAATATCTCGCCAGATCTTGGAAAGGCCCCAAATGAAATATGTGCGAGCAGTTTAATTCAATGCCATTTTGGCATCCATGCATACATTTGGCATTTATGCCCTCGCAGACTCTCCAGGACAAGCTTTGTTGTGAAAAATATTTATTGTTTTGTACTGTGTGTCATGTATTGAAATTTATGGGGCCTGAATTTCCCAAAGCTTTCACAAGCCCAGACCCAGTGTGGCTGGATCCCAAGATCCCGGCGGGACCCTTAATTGCATCTTTCTTTTTGACTGATTTCCCAGAGCTTCCCAGCGCTTTACGACTTTGCTCCCTCTTTCTAGGGATGGAGCGCATGTTTTGCCAGCGCTGCGCCACATATGCTCTCGGCTCCTCTGTGCTGACAGTATTTCTGCTTTTCTGACAGTATTTCACTGCTCTTGTGGATGCATCGGAGGAAGGCATCTTGGTAGTTTGTTTGCATATTTCATATTCAGAAACAAAAAAGTAATTTTTTGTACGTTTAATAATAATTGCTTTGATTGCTCTTGTGTAATTTGATTTAGCTTTATGAAATGTTGGGTGCTCTTCAAGACTTGACCAACAATACTTCTGGGAAGGAGCTTGTTTTCATTGGAGATGGAGTGTAATTAAACCCGGAGCAAAAGAGCTGCTCCGTTCTGGATAAACTGAGAATCACAATTTTTGTTTAAAACAGAGATCACGATTCTCCCACGATTCTGAATAGACAACTGAACTAAATGACATGTAATTAACTAGAGGTTCGGAAAAAATGTTAATGGCTGCTTTCTATTTTTTTTAAATGATTTATTTAAAAAAAAAGTTTGAGTGAATGATTCAATGACTCACTCATAAACACTTCAATTGCTTCATTACTGGATGAATCAGTGTTTTTGAACGAATCTCTTGAGTGAATGATTCAATGACTCGCTCATAAAGAGTTCACTTGCTTCATTACTGAATGAATCAGTGTTTTTGAATGAATCTCTTGAGTGAATGATTCAATGACTCGCTCATAAAGAGTTCACTTGTTTCATTACTGAATGAATCAGTGTTTTTGAACAAATCTCTTGAATGAATGATTCAATGACTCGCTCATGTGTTCACTTGTTTTATAGTTGAATGAATCAGTGTTTTTCAACAAATCTCTTTAGTGAATGATTCAATGAGTCGCTCATAAAGAGTTAACTTGTTTCATTACTGGATGAATCAGTGTTTTTGAAAAAATCTCTTGAATGAATGATTCAATGACTCGCTCATAAAGAGTTCACTTGTTTCATTACTGGATGAATCAGTGTTTTTGAAAAAATCTCTTGAATGAATGATTCAATGACTCGCTCATAAAGAGTTCACTTGTTCCATTACTGAATGAATCAGTGTTTTTGAATAAATCTCTTGAGTGAATGATTCAATGACTCACTCATAAAGAGTTCACTTGTTTCATTACTGAATGAATCAGTGTTTTTGAACAAATCTCTTGAATGAATGATTCTTGACTCACTCATAAAGAGTTCACTTGTTTCATTACTGAATGAATCATAGTTTTTGAACCAATCTCTTGAACTAATGATTCAATGACTCGCTCAAAAAGAGTTCACTTGTTTCATTACTGGATGAATCAGTGTTTTTGAACGAATCTCTTGAGTGAATGATTCAATGACTCGCTCATAAAGAGTTCACTTGTTTCATTACTAATTGAATCAGTGTTTTTGAACGAATCTCTTGAGTGAATGATTCAATGACTCGCTCATAAAGAGTTCACTTGTTTCATTACTGGATGAATCAGTGTTTTTGAACGAATCTCTTGAGTGAATGATTCAATGACTCGCTCATAAAGAGTTCACTTGTTTCATTACTGGATGAATCAGTCTTTTTGAACAAATCTCTTGAGTGAATGATTCAATGACTCACTCATAATGAGTTCACTTGTTTCATTACTGGATGAATCAGTGTTTTTGAACGAATCTCTTGAGTGAATGATTCAATGACTCGCTCATAAAGAGTTCACTTGTTTCATTACTGGATGAATCAGTGTTTTTGAACGAATCTCTTGAGTGAATGATTCAATGACTCGCTCATAAAGAGTTCACTTGTTTCATTACTGGATGAATCAGTGTTTTTGAACGAATCTCTTGAGTGAATGATTCAATGACTCGCTCATAAAGAGTTCACTTGTTTCATTACTGGATGAATCAGTGTTTTTGAACGAATCTCTTGAGTGAATGATTCAATGACTCGCTCATAAAGAGTTCACTTGTTTCATTACTGGATGAATCATTGTTTTTGAACGAATCTCTTGAGTGAATGATTCAATGACTCGCTCATAAAGAGTTCACTTGTTTCATTACTGGATGAATCAGTGTTTTTGAAAGAATCTCTTGAGTGAATGATTCAATGACTCGCTCATAAAGAGTTCACTTGTTTCATTACTGGATGAATCAGTGTTTTTGAACGAATCTCTTGAGTGAATGATTCAATGACTCGCTCATAAAGAGTTCACTTGTTTCATTACTGGATGAATCATTGTTTTTGAACGAATCTCTTGAGTGAATGATTCAATGACTCGCTCATAAAGAGTTCACTTGTTTCATTACTGGATGAATCAGTGTTTTTGAAAGAATCTCTTGAGTGAATGATTCAATGACTCGCTCATAAAGAGTTCACTTGTTTCATTACTGGATGAATCAGTGTTTTTGAACGAATCTCTTGAATGAATGATTCAATGACAAACACATGTTTAACAGTCTCTTGTCTCCACCTACTGGTGTAATGATGTAACTGATACAATCTTTATCAGAAGCGTCAAGTTACTTTCAAAAGGTGATTTACTCTATGTTGATAACTACCGTAGACATCAGTGTTTATATCTGAATTATAAACTTTTACCCAGTACTTCTGTGATTAATAAAAATGATCTTAAGACAAAAATATTGAAACTGTGTGTTTGTGAAGCGGTTTCATATCTATACATGACAACGGCTCTCTCTGGATCAGAACACAGATCTGAATGTGATCGGACTTGTCGAAGCTTTAATAGACAGAGTCGAATCACAGTCATTTAGGAATAAGATTATGTGGGTGTTTGAATTTGAGATATTTTAATGATTAATTCTGAAGCTCTAGCGTCCAGCAATTCATTTCTCTGTGCAATTTTTAAATTGTTGGTCTATGTACACATTTGCCACTGCGTTTAAAAGATGCCTAAATATAAAATTAGTTTGGGTTTTGACACACAGAATGCATCGAATCAATCCAGGTTTTAAATCAGTTGACCAATCAGATTTATGAATGTATTACATTTGGATGCACTTCGTCCAGCTGTTTTTCCTCAGGATGCATCACTTGTGAACGCTCCCATAAGGCCTGAAACATATGCAAACGCAGGCTGGAAAGGATTGGTCAATGCACGTGCATTTCTGGCAAAGCATTATGAATAACATGCAAAAACAAAGCATGAGAGTGTTTGACATACTTGTGTAGAGTTGCACGTGTGGCTGTGCAAAGCAAAGCTGGAGTAGAAAACGAACGCTTCGCCCAAACTTTACACGCATTTTATTAGAGAGAACAGAAAGCATTTCAACACGTAAGGATTAATATCTAGACTGACGTACATCAGAGGTCTTAAATATTACCATGTGTGCCGTCTTGCAGCTTTGTTTGTGTTGCCCTACAAACAATTGTGTGCATTCTTGTTTTTTTGACGCTGGTGTCATTAATTTGGACCTCACCAGACGCTTCAGATGAAATCTTGTTAAAAGCCCTATCAACTTTTTTCCCTCTGTTATTTTGTGAAAGCGTGTTCCAGAGCGGCTCGCAGTGAAGTGAGGACACGCTGATGATGGATCTCAGCTCTGGGTGGCGCGTTTCAAACGTGCGCATGTCATTATCCATTTTCACAATGTGTTTTTATAATGTTCTCCTTGTGTTTTGAAGACTGGTTGACGATTGCTTCAGGGATAGAAGCTTTTTTAAGGATCAGGCGCATCTTTTGTAGTATTAGGGAGCTCAACTTGTCTATTACTGTGCGACTCTTAAGCCTCTTAAATCTAAATCATTTTTTAACTCTAGATTCTGTAGATGTTTGACAATGAAACTTTTTAAGTGCAAGAACTCGTCTTCTCCAATGTCTGTGAAACCGCAGACTAAGAAAGAAAGCTTAGATGTAAAACGTCAAAGTAGACAGATATCGTTTGGTTCTTGAGTTATTCCTGCAGTAAATATGAGCTGGAATAATGATAGTAATAAATAACCTGCAGACCCATAATTACTCGGTTCAGTGCACATTCTTGCACTCACTTTAAAGCAGGGTGGCATGTAAGACAAGAAAAACTTTTATGATCGACACTTTGTTTTTGGACTGTAAGTTTTGTAAATCTGTTATTCATATGCATCTCTGACACATTTGTTAATTGCTCCAAGCTCTGCTATAGTACTGTAGTCATGGACATGCCCCCCTTTACCTACAGGAACTCCTCACGCACTCTCCGGTCTGCAAACACAAACACCCTTTATGTCCCCAGAACCAAGCTCTGTAGCATGGGTGGTAGGGCCTTTTCATCGGCTGCTCCGAGGCTGTGGAATGCCCTCCCTGATCACCTGAGGGCCCCACAGACTACAGATGTTTTAAAACAAAACCTAAAAACGTATCTTTTTAAAAAAGCTTTTAAATAAATGTATTTTATAGTTTTTGTGTTACCCAGGTCCTGAGTCAGACGTAACAACCAAGTGTTTGGGTAGTTTTTGTGTTACGCAGTTCCTGAGTCAGACGTAACAACCCAGTGTTTGAGTAGTTTTTGTGTTACCCAGATCCTGAGCCAGACGTAACAACCCAGTGTTTGAATAGTTTTTGTGTTACCCAGATCTTGAATCAGACGTAACAACCCAGTGTTTGAGTAGTTTTTGTGTTACCCAGATCTTGAGTCAGACGTAACAACCCAGTGTTTGGGTAGTTTTTGTGTTACGCAGTTCCTGAGTCAGACGTAACAACCCAGTGTTTGAGTAGTTTTTGTGTTACCCAGATCCTGAGCCAGACGTAACAACCCAGTGTTTGAGTAGTTTTTGTGTTACCCAGATCTTGAATCAGACGTAACAACCCAGTGTTTGAATAGTTTTTGTGTTACCCAGCTCCTGAGTCAGACGTAACAACCCAGTGTTTGAATAGTTTTTGTGTTACCCAGATCTTGAGTCAGACGTAACAACCCAGTGCTTGGGTAGTTTTTGTGTAAACCAGTTCCTGAGTCAGACGTAACAACCCAGTGTTTGGGTAGTTTTTGTGTTACCCAGATCTTGAGTCAGACGTAACAACCCAGTGTTTGGGTAGTTTTTGTGTTACCCAGATCTTGAGTCAGACGTAACAACCCAGTGCTTGGGTAGTTTTTGTGTAAACCAGTTCCTGAGTCAGACGTAACAACCCAGTGTTTGAGTAGTTTTTGTGTTACTCAGATCTTGAGTCAGACGTAACAACCCAGTGTTTGAATAGTTTTTGTGTTACTCAGATCTTGAGTCAGACGTAACAACCCAGTGTTTGAGTAGTTTTTGTGTTACCCAGATCTTGAGTCAGACGTAACAACCCAGTGCTTGGGTAGTTTTTGTGCAAACCAGTTCCTGAGTCAGAAGTAACAACCAAGTGTTTGGGTAGTTTTTGTGTTACCCAGATCCTGAGTCAGACGTAACAACCCAGTGTTTGAGTAGTTTTTGTGTTACCCAGATCCTGAGTCAGACGTAACAACCCAGTGTTTGGGTAGTTTTTGTGTTACCCAGTTCCTGAGTCAGACGTAACAACCCAGTGTTTGAGTAGTTTTTGTGTAAACCAGTTCCTGAGTCAGACGTAACAACCCAGTTGTTGAGTACTTTTTGTGTTACCCAGATCTTGAGTCAGACGTAACAACCCAGTGTTTGAGTACTTTTTGTGTTACCCAGTTCCTGAGTCAGACGTAACAACCCAGTGCTTGGGTAGTTTTTGTGTAAACCAGTTCCTGAGTCAGACGTAACAACCCAATGTTTGAATAGTTTTTGTGTAAACCAGTTCCTGAGTCAGACGTAACAACCCAGTGTTTGAGTAGTTTTTGTGTTACCCAGATCTTGAGTCAGACGTAACAACCCAGTGTTTAAGTAGTTTTTGTGTTACCCAGATCTTGAGTCAGACGTAACAACCCAGTGCTTGGGTAGTTTTTGTGTAAACCAGTTCCTGAGTCAGACGTAACAACCCATTGTTTGAATAGTTTTTGTGTAAACCAGATCCTGAGTCAGACGCAACAACCCAGTGCTTGGGTAGTTTTTGTGTAAACCAGTTCCTGAGTCAGACGTAACAACCCAGTGCTTGGGTAGTTTTTGTGTTACCCAGATCTTGAGTCAGACGTAACAACCCAGTGCTTGGGTAGTTTTTGTGTAAACCAGTTCCTGAGTCAGACGTAACAACCCAGTGTTTGGGTAGTTTTTGTGTTACCCAGATCTTGAGTCAGACGTAACAACCCAGTGTTTGGGTAGTTTTTGTGTTACCCAGATCTTGAGTCAGACGTAACAACCCAGTGCTTGGGTAGTTTTTGTGTAAACCAGTTCCTGAGTCAGACGTAACAACCCAGTGTTTGAGTAGTTTTTGTGTTACTCAGATCTTGAGTCAGACGTAACAACCCAGTGTTTGAATAGTTTTTGTGTTACTCAGATCTTGAGTCAGACGTAACAACCCAGTGTTTGAGTAGTTTTTGTGTTACCCAGATCTTGAGTCAGACGTAACAACCCAGTGCTTGGGTAGTTTTTGTGCAAACCAGTTCCTGAGTCAGACGTAACAACCCAGTGCTTGGGTAGTTTTTGTGTAAACCAGTTCCTGAGTCAGACGTAACAACCCAGTGTTTGAGTAGTTTTTGTGTTACTCAGATCTTGAGTCAGACGTAACAACCCAGTGTTTGAGTAGTTTTTGTGTTACCCAGATCTTGAGTCAGACGTAACAACCCAGTGCTTGGGTAGTTTTTGTGCAAACCAGTTCCTGAGTCAGACGTAACAACCCAATGTTTGAATAGTTTTTGTGTAAACCAGATCCTGAGTCAGACGCAACAACCCAGTGCTTGGGTAGTTTTTGTGTAAACCAGTTACTGAGTCAGACGTAACAACCCAGTGCTTGGGTAGTTTTTGTGTTACCCAGATCTTGAGTCAGACGTAACAACCCAGTGCTTGGGTAGTTTTTGTGTAAACCAGTTCCTGAGTCAGACGTAACAACCCAGTGTTTGGGTAGTTTTTGTGTTACCCAGATCCTGAGTCAGACGTAACAACCCAGTGTTTGGGTAGTTTTTAAATAAGAGTAATAAAATAAGAAAAAACAATCAAATTAAAAGCAAAAGCACAAATAAATACAATACACACCAATAAAATAAACAGCTCTTCAGGCAGGTCTAATAGTTTTCAGGTACCGGAATTTAATAAAGTAATAATCTAAAATAAATAAGTTAATTGCCTCACAAATTGTTCCATTCACTGAAAGCCTACTGTATTTTATATCAATTTGAATATTTGACATCTGCACATGAGCCCTACTCATCTAGACAAATCTATAATTGTCATCTAATCAAAGCTGATGAATAAATAACACTGTAATATTATTATAACTTACATTTTTGATAATAATAATTTTGCTAACACTGTAATATATTGTATTTGTAACATGTTGCAACCATCGCCAAACACTGTGGCAACTGTCCCCGGGCCCGGCATCTGACTCCTTACATTCATTCAAATGCAAATTGTGAAAACTGTAGATTTTATCTTTAAATGGTTTAGACTATTAACATACAGATGTAAGTTTATTGTATAAACAATTGATTTGTCTAATCCAAACCGTCTCTGAGTAACAGAGCCAAATGCAAAAAGTGTTGCAACTGTCCCCGGTCTCCTATAAAAAAAATAGGTTTTTTTTGAATGCATGAACAATGATCAAATGTAAACTCTGTCTGAATGCAATGCAATTCCCTTTTGGATTAAAGCAGCGATGGGTTTGATTTCTAGGAAATGCACATTCTAATAAAACACAAGTTATAAATGCACTCTGGATAAAACATTCAGGCAAACACATAAATGTTGTTTGCACACAGAGCAATTGCAGCAGGGTTTTCTCTTCAGGAATGGCATGAACTGCTCTCCATCACTTTGGGAATATTTAGTTTTAAAGCAACGCTGGAATTTGGAAGTCGAAGTCCCTCATGTATAATAAAAGTGCAGTGCATTACAGGATATCATTGGCTGACTTTATCAACACCATCGAGTGGATGTAATTAGGGCTGTAAAAGCCTCCAGGTCTCAGACTAAAGCATGGGATCTGGAAATGCAGGTTTTTATGATGTGGTGCTGTTTGAGGACATCTGGAACTCATCCAGCTCGCCATATTAATGCTCCGCTGGAGATATACATCAGCTTACATATGTTGTGTAAATAGCCGGTACACGATCTAATGAATCAGAAGGATTGATCATGAGTTCAGGTTTTCTTTAGCTCTGACATGCGAGGAAGAAACTTCATGCGGAGTGAACTTTGCCCAGAGAGTGTATTAGTTCCACATGTGTGGAAAATTATTTGTTAAAAGGACAGGATTGTTTAACGTGACGAAATATGAACATTTGTAGCTCTCAAACACGTCTGGAGTGCATTGATGTCTGATACATCATCAAAACATATTTCTTCATTTCAGTATGTTCAAACGGGTTTATTATTATTATATACCAGTTTTTATTATAGTTTATTCATATTTTGACTCATTTTTTAGTTTTAACGTTAATTTTAGTTTAATTTTTAATATTTAGTTTTATAGTCATTTATTTTTATTTTTATTTTTTATTTATTTCATTTTTGTATTTATGTTTTTAGTTTTTATCAATCATTTTAGTGCTTCAACTTAATTCAGTTTATTGTCAAGGCAAAATTTCAAATTTTCGTTTAGTTTGTTTTTCAACTAATATAAAAAAATAGTTGAATTACTATTTTGATTTAAAAATATGTATATTCAGTTTACATGTTAATTTTGGTTTAACTTATAGTCATTTTGCTATGTGCTTTTGTCATTTTATTCTCTTTTTTCGACAAATATTGCTATTTAGGTTTAGTTTAGTTTTACTGTATTTATTTATTTGTTATTATTTATAAGCTTTTTATTAATAATTTGTATTACTTCAACTTGCGATGGCAAATTTTAAGCAATTTTGTTATGTGCTTTTGTCATTTTATTAGGTTTTATCTTAATTATTATTATAATTTTTTTATATATATATTGCTATTTAGGTTAAATTCTTATTCTTACTTTTTTTTTCAATAATTTTAGTGTCTTAGCTTATTTCAGTTTTCTTTAATTTCTAATTTTCTTTTCTTTTATTTCAGCTTTATTTCAATTAACAGACTTTTTTTTAAAATAGTTTTAGTTGTAGTTAACGATAATAACCCTGTCGCTTCCAAGCACATCAATATTCTAAATATGCTTTAATATTTTCCAGTGATAAATTCCTGAGCCGTTCTTCATTTGAAACTCTGATATCTCCATCCGCTGTTGCTTTATAATCAGAGATCTCGCAGTTTTAGGAAACCATTGATCTGTTGTTTTGCCAAGTCAAGCTTAAGCTGCTCAATCATGACGTGGATGTGTGTGTAAAATGGCTTTGGATGGGCTAATGCACCAGCGTTCGGGAATGCTTCTTACGCTAGCGGTTTGTGTTTATGAGTAAAATACAGTCTGTGGTCAACATTACTGGAACACACTTTCATGTCCACAGTATAAATTACACACAGTGGATTTCACTGCTGTTGTGTTCTTTTAACTCAAGTTGCTATAAGGATTACACACACTTTTGCCAAGCATATAAACTCAGAGTAAAAAAAAAATGTGTGATTTATGTTGTAAAATGTCTATAAATGTAATATTAAACTTTATTTTACTCATCAAAAACCACCATTCTGAAAATGTCTGATATCTGCAGTCGACTAGCAGTCATTACAGTATTAGTATTTAATATTTAATAACCCTTTATGTTCATGCTCCATCAACAGACGTCTATTCTACTGAACTCAACTCAATTCTACAGTAACTTTTGTAAGATGTCAACTTATTCTACTGACCCGAACCCTAAACTCACAGATAATGAGAGTTAGTTTCATAGGGCTGGGTATTTACTGTATAACAAGGAATTTATTAAAAGATAAATTATTTTATAGTTTTCCTCACTCAAGAAACAATATATATATACAGGTGGAACTCGAAAAATCCGAATATCCTGCAAAAGTTCATTTATTTCAGTAATTCAACTTAAAAGCTGAAACTAATATATTATATAGACTCATTACATGCAAAGTGAGATATTTCAAGCCTTTATTTGTTATAATTGTGATGATTATGGCTTACAGATATGAAAACCTTTTCCAAATATTCTAATTTTGAATTTGAGGTTAATGCACTGTGAACTAACATGAACAGCTGTATTTTTATTAACTAACATTAACAAAGATTAATAAATGTATTGCTCATTGTTAGTTCACGTTACTAAATACATAAAGTTAACTAATGAAGCTTATTGTAAAGTGTTAACAAAAAACACTTTTTAAGACATTTAAAGATGCATGGAAACGCTAACAAATGCTCTCAGAACTTCTTTGTTATCTGGGTTTCTGCTCTCTCTATTAAAACGCCAGCATTTATTCACTGGCAAAAATGCTCTGTTGACAAAACAAAGCGAGCCGTGTGGATAGAGGTGCAAGCGGGGTCTGTCGAGGTCACGCTCGCTCGACCATTGCCCACGCTCACCCTGAAAACTGTACAGTACAAACACTCGATCAATGAGGAGAACGCCTTCCAGAGCCGGCTAGATCAAACCCCATCCTAATTCAGCGTTACGTCACGTCGAGCGCACTCTCACAAGGAGAAGAAAGAAGGCTCTGAGCATCTACAGCTCTCGAAACGTATAAACTGGAGCACAGCGAGTGTCATTTTTAACCAGCTAAAAGAGCAGAACATTCCAGGAGGTCAATGAAACAAAGAGCGCACAGATTTGCTTTGTGTTTACCCCTTTTGACCTCGTTCTTTTGGTCAGAGCTCACGTGCTTCTCATCATGCACAAATGTTCTTGAGCTGTTTTCAGACTTGTGATTGGTTCCGCTTGTTTTCACAGGTTCGGTTGCGCTCATTGTACGGTTCGTACTGAGCCGCAGGACATCAGCGCGAGTGTCAGCAGCTGTTTATCGCTGTTTCTACACATCGACATCGCTGGAGAAAAGATGATCTGTGGATTTTACACAAAACTTCCTGTAGTCAATCTTTGTATCCCTTAAAACTCATCTTTGACCACCAAAATTACATATTTAAACGTTTTTTTCCATAAAAAAAAAATGCCTTAAAAATATCTTGAATGTAATTCTACACCTCATTTAGAATGCGTGGGTCTATGAATATGCAAATGAGCCCCGCCTCCACTCACTCCCTCAGCTCAGAGATCCACTGGTTGACGATCACACGTTGATCTGATTGGTTACAAGGTCGTTTGTGACGTCAGAAACACCAGCGATTTCAAACCGTGTTTTTGAGACTGTCTTTGGTTCACTGCAGTTTTAAGCAGAAAATACTCATGAAAAAAGAATTTGGTTTCTGTCAAAGAATTAAAAATAAAAGAGCCTTTTTATCTCAAAATTCTGACTTTTCCCCTTGCAGTTCCAAGTTTAGATGCAAGCTTCCAAATGTGTTATTATATTTTATAAATCATAATACTCATTTTAGAGGTTTTTAAACTAACGAACCTTATTGTAAAGTGTTACCGTGTGGTTATGCAAACTTTAAGGAAACATTCTTTTTTCATCATTCTTCAAACATTGAATGTTACATTTGAACATTCCGAAAATAAGTTGCAACATTTAAAAACGTAACATTCCAAAAACACTCCTAACGAACATTCTATTGGAACTCTGAGAGAACGTTCCTGAGGTGTTTCAGCACAACACAACCACTGACTGAAGCGACGACAGGGCATGTCTTCCACTCCCTGTTGTTAAACACGGTCGCAATAGAGATGAGATATTACAGATATTAAAATACTTCTACCGAGGCAGATTGAGAGCCTTGCCGTCAAGGTCCGACCGTCACACGATTTGTCTTGCATTATGTTACTTGTTCTGTGAAACCACTCCATCGTTTACAGTAACAGCAGGCAAATATTTTCTTTTTTTCTTTCTAACAACTATTAACTTTTATTGCAGTCTGGTTTTCACGGGACTGAAGATTTATGATGCATCACGTCTTCAGCTATGTTGAAGTGTTTTCTTTCTTTGAGAAGAAACAGAAGTTTCTTCTTTTGCACATATTAGATATTAGACGAGTGTAAAGAGTGGCTGGTCCAAGTAAAGAGAATCTAGTCTAGTCAAAAATAATTACAAGTGTATTAACATCTTTTTTTGCTGTAAAGCTGCTTTGAAACCATATGCATTGTATGAATTATGAATTATGCAATTGTGATGGTCTGATTTCTAGATGGGGTTCGACTTCCTCTAATGTGCGTCTGTGGGATTTTTTCACCTGTTTTATGGTGAAAACTTCACTTTAAGTAACATTTCATTCATCATTTTGGGATTTAATCCCACGTTTAATTATGGCTATCAAAAGCGTTTAACTAATAGCATGAGAAACGAGTTATAAACCTGAAAGTGAACAAAGAGTTCTTCCTTTATAACACAATGACTGAAGCTGTCAGCCAGAAGGAGCAAAAACACCCATTATAATCTACTATAATCTACACTTACTAATTTTCATAAATTGCGAATTGAATTTTCACCGTTTCCATTTCATGAGTTTAACCTCTTAACCTGCAAGGGCCATTTGCCATTGCATGTTTAAAACAATAATATCTTAGTAAAAACCTAAAGTAATATTGCCAAACTATATATAATTTGAAAGCTTAAAATCTGTAGTTTTCATATTTGGTGGCTGTTATCTAAAATAAATTACAGAGGAGCAGTAATTTATCAATTTGCAACAAGAATATTTCATATTCATTAGGAGTATTTAGGCCTTTATTTTGAAATAACAATAAACACGAAAAATCATGAACGATTGGTAGAAACCTCAGTTTGTTTTCATGCCATGAGTTCAAAAGATAACACCAATTCCATTTTATGAGAAAAAAAGTCTGAAAATGTTTTAAATATAAAGAAAAATTTATGGATTCTCGATTTCTGATGGGCTGCGAGCTATAACGCTATAATGTAGTCTTTATGCATTTATTAGAGGTTTAATTCAAATCAAAAACTGACAAACCACCCATACTACTTCTGAATAGGATGTCTACTTCATAAATTGTATGACAATTATGGAAATACATGGTTCAGATCACTCAAAACATATATGAAAATGGAGGCGCCCTTATATGGGCAGTAATGGAGTCTAGTGAAAAAGTTGGGTACTGCGCCCAAATAAAATCTTACTGAAAGCTCATTTTTTTAGATATCAACCTAAAATTTGGAATACAACTTGTTCAGATTCTTGTCTTTAATTTTCTCGCAGTTTTAGAGTAAAATATATTTTGTAATATATATATTTTATATAAAATATTAATACTTATATTTTTACATTACACCATTTCATAAACTCAAACTTATATAACGTTTTTTCCGTTTCATTTTTTATCATTTCTAGACTTCTACAATAATCTGGAAAATGTCTTCTTTAAAACAAGACCAGCCATAGGTCTATATTCCAAAGTATTCCTGAATTACAACCATTTAAGTTTGGATAGTGATTTTTATGTCTATGCAAAAAAAAGGGGGGTGCAGAACAAAATCATCACTTCGCAAAATATCTGTAATAAAAATGGAAGTTGCTGCAATCTGGCTTTTTCCTTCATCATAAATGACTTGGACGAAACGCAATATCTTGCGTTCGGATGCTGGTTTGCAAACTTTATTTCAATAAACATTCTATATTCCCGTTAGAAATTCTAGTAACTCAAATGCCCTGTTTCCAGCTGGTATAAAGATGGACAAAAGAGACGGATTAAAACACGTCTACTTGTGAACCGATCCACCAAAACACACGTTAACACCGCTGTAACAGGGCCAAAGTAACTTACAAGATCAACTAAATAACGTTGCAAATAATTGCAACTAACTTTCCCAAACCCAGTCGTATGACCAAAACCGCTACTTTTCAGGAAAATGAAAAAAGTCACTTCATTTATACAGCGATTTTAACAATATAGAGTTTCACAGCAGCTTTACAGTGATAACAGGAGATTACAGTAACACAGATTGTTATACAGAGAACTAGAATAAAGTTATTGTCCAGATAAAGTTAGTTGTGATTGATTCACTTCTGTTGTAAAGATCATTAGTTATTAACTTAGCGGCCGCTAACACGACACGTTCTGGTCGTTCATTCGCACAACAACAGTGTTTGATGCTCGAGAACACACACTTTGAAACAGGTAACCAAGATGCAAGTTAAAAAAAAACAAAAAAACGTTATCATCTCTGTATAAACTTCAAAAACGTGAATCTGTGGAAACGCCGACGGCTGCACATGCGTATCACGTGTTTAGTCTATAGATATGCGCGTTTGATTATATATACATGCGCAGGCGTGTCTTTCTTTACAAAGTGACATCGGCAAATTACTGACCTGCATAATACAGACATCTGTGTTAAAAAAGCACTGTATTTAAAACAAAATAAATTAACACTGTGTTGAAAGAGTTGATATTGTGGTTTTATATCACACACTTGCATGTGTCATTAAATTATTAAAATTTTACCAAAATCAAGCTCAAGTGGAGTGACGAGGTATTTGACCTGATAATGTTGAACATGTGTTTAATTCGTCATTGTAACAGAGGCATATTATAAAGTTATAAAAGTTATAAAGTTTACTGAAACTATTCTTCTGTCATTTGGACTAAATCTCATGTTATTAAAGATGAAAGGGATTTAAGACAGGATTGACTGTGACTTTAACACATAAAACATCAGCCTTTAGGTGAAACTCGAAACATTATAATATCGTGCAAATGTTCATTTATTTCAGTAATTCAACTTAAAAGCTGAAACTAATATATTATATAGACTCATTACATGCAAAGTGAGATATTTCAAGCCTTTATGTGTTATAATTGTGATGATTATGGCTTACAGCTTATGAAAACTAATGTTAACAAATACAACCTTTGATTTTAATAATGTATTAGTAAACGTTAAAATTAATATTAACTAAGATTAATAAATGCTGATTGTTCAGTCTTAGTTCATGTTTACTAAGGTAGTTAACTAGAAATGCACCGATATGAAAAGTTTGGCCGATACCGATAACCGATAATTCTTTATATTTGAAAGCCGATAACCGATAATTATTTATATTTGAAAGCCGATAACCGATAATTATTTATATTTGAAAGCTGAAAACCGATAATTCTTTATATTTGAAAGCCGATAACCGATAATTCTTTATATTTGAAAGCTGATAACCGATAATTCCTTATATTTGAAAGCCGATAACCGATAATTCCTTATATTTGAAAGCCGATTACGATAATTCCTTATATTTGAAAGCCGATTACGATAATTCCTTATAGATTACGATAATTCCTTATATTTGAAAGCCGATTACGATAATTCCTTATATTTGAAAGCCGATAACCGATAATTCCTTATATTTGAAAGCCGATAACCGATAATTCTTTATATTTGAAAGCCGATTACGATAATTCCTTATATTTGAAAGCCGATAACCGATAATTCCTTATATTTGAAAGCCGATAACCGATAATTCCTTATATTTGAAAGCCGATTACGATAATTCCTTATATTTGAAAGCCGATTACGATAATTCCTTATAGATTACGATAATTCCTTATATTTGAAAGCCGATTACGATAATTCCTTATATTTGAAAGCCGATAACCGATAATTCTTTATATTTGAAAGCCGATAACCGATAATTCCTTATATTTGAAAGCCGATTACGATAATTCCTTATATTTGAAAGCCGATAACCGATAATTCCTTATATTTGAAAGCCGATAACCGATAATTCCTTATATTTGAAAGCCGATTACGATAATTCCTTATATTTGAAAGCCGATTACGATAATTCCTTATAGATTACGATAATTCCTTATATTTGAAAGCCGATTACGATAATTCCTTATATTTGAAAGCCGATAACCGATAATTCCTTATATTTGAAAGCCGATAACCGATAATTCTTTGTATTTGAAAGCCGATAACCGATAATTCCTTATATTTGAAAGCCGATTACGATAATTCCTTATATTTGAAAGCCGATAACCGATAATTCCTCATATTTGACCGCCGATAACCGATACATTGGCCGATAAATCTAAATCCACATTTTTATATAATTTTCTGAGAGCCTGATTACAAAAACAAAAGTCACACCATTAAAATCCACGTCCCAAACACACAATTATAATGTTCTTATTATACTTTTATGAAGCCAATATGACAGATTTGCTTACCGTAGTTTCCTTTTCCATCAAAACCATCATGTTGAACAGTGCGCATCTGAAGGAAATAATCTATTATTTATCGGCGTTAATATAAAATGGCAAAATTTTCTTTTCTTTCTTTGGGGCTGATAACGATAACATGAAAAATGTGCACGTATCGGCCGATACCGATATGTTCGCCGATATATCGCACATCTATTTTAAATGCAGCCTGTAATGGATTTACAGTCTATTTTTCTCTGCTTTCAGATGCAGATGAATGCTAACGAATGTCTGGTTAATCTCGTTAGTGCACACCTGTATAAGCGCACTACAGCTGCATCACTGCTGGATACTGAGAGTCCATCAGTGTAATTAGCAATGCTTAATAACAAGACTCATTTGAGACTCCATATTTAACTTCCAAAACTTCAAAGTTGTCCTCGTTTAGCTCCTCGTGTCATATTTATGCTTTCCAGAGTGTAAATGGGGTTTGGGATTATTAGATAGACATCAGATGGGGGTTTATTTATTGATCTGGGATCGACGCACATCCGACTGGCCTTGATTTTCGTCACTTGCACTGAAATGTTTTAAAGTAGTTTACGCTTGTGGGCATAAAAAGTTTTCCTATAATGGTAATTTGATAAATATCTGACATTTAAAGCAAGCACGTCCAGATGGTCATGAAATATCAGTGTCTCCGAAGGGATTTCCATGTTGGTATGACGCGCATCTGTGAACGCTTGTCTTTGCTTACGTGTGTGTGTAATCACGCTAGCGAGCTAGCCTGCGGGGTTATGAATGCAGTTTTACATGAGCGTTGTTAATCGTGATGCAGAAGTACAACCCTTATGTCTGTTTATTGCTCGTTCTGTTTGACGTAGTGAACCTCCAGCTCTGTTTACCTTCATCATGTTCACATGTGAACTCGTGAATCATGACCGTGAGCGAAAGTTCAGGCCGTTTCACCGGCGCTTCGTTGTTGCATCATTGACTCGTGAATGTTGTGATATATTAGATCTAATAAGCCTGACAAATGAAATCATAGCCTTGGGAACAGTTTATTGAACCTTTAGACAAAATATTGTTTATTATTTTGAGTATCATATTTGATATTTCAGCCTTTTAAGGCTGATATAGTGAGAATATGAAGGAAAAAAACAGCTCAATTTTATCCAAAAATATGCAAGATGCTCAGATGCTGATATTTATATGGACAAAAAAATGATGAAATTCTGATGCTTATGTAAATGAATGAGCTCTTTAGAACAGAATAGCAGATACTTACATAAAATGCATATGAATGTCAATAATATGTCTTAGTAAGAGGATATTTTAATGATCAAAATATATAATGCGATGCAATACAACGATGATTGAGAGATGAACACATAAACCTTCCTCAAAAGCCTGATCATATGTTATTCTTCACCAAGATGATCAAGTTATTCTTACATTGACTTGATAAAATAACTAAAAAACAGCAGAAACTGCTTAAGATTTCAAGCATATTAGTTTATGAAGCTTAATCATGTACTTTGGTTTGAGATGTTCTGGCTTTAGTTGTAATGTCACTGAACCGCATGTCCTTTAAGAAGCGAGTAAATCACTGTGTGTAAATTAAAATGCACAATGTTTGTCTGCACAATTATGTACAATCATTTTGGCTCAGTGACTGTTAAATAGTGGATATTTAAAAACACTGAGACTTGAGGAGGATGAAGAAATAATAATACACTGTACAATAATACAAATAGGTGCGAAAAGTTATTTATTAAGATTTATTTAGGAAAAATGTATGTGCTCTACTGCTTAAAAATTTGAGGTCGGTATAATTTTTATGAAAGAAGTCTCTTCTGCTCACCAAAGCTGCTTTTATATGATCAAAAATACTGCAAAATTGTGAAATATTATTCTAATGTAAATCAGCTGTTCTCTATGTGAATATACAGTAAAGTGTAATTTATTCCTGTGATCAAAGCTGTATTTTCAGCATCATTACTCCAGTCTTCAGTGTCACATGATCCTTCAGAAATCACTCTAATATGAGGATCTGATGCTCAAGAAACACTTATGATTATTATCAGTGTTGAAAACTGTGATTCATTTTATTTCTCAGGATGAATAGAATAGTGTATTTGAATTAGAATCTTTTTTAGAATAATATTATAAATTCCTTTACTGACACTTTTGATCATTTTAATGCATCCTTAATGAAATAAAGCATTAATTTCTCTTTGACTCCAAAGTTTTCAACGGTGCTATTTATATGTTAACAAAAGTATGATTTCATAGTATGTGTTAAAACAATTAATATTAATGTCTAAATTGTGATTCGACACAGATCAATGACATACTCTCTATAAAATAATATTTCTGGCAGTAGCAATCATATTCATCTATGAATTTTAGAGGTAAAATACAATCCCAGAATTGAATAGTTTATTAACGAGTTAGCAAAAATGCGAAACAGTCCAATTTAATTTTTTTTTGGATTTATACCTACAGGTGAAACTCGAAAAATTATAATATGGTGCAAAAGTTCATTTATTTCAGTAATTCAACTTAAAAGGTGAAACTAATATATTATATAGACTCATTACATGCAAAGTGAGATATTTCAAGCCTTTATTTGTTATAATTGTGATGATTATGGCTTACAGATATGAAAACCCCAAAGTCAAAATTAGAATATTGTGAAAAGGTTTTCATATCTGAAATCCATAATCATCACAATTATAACAAATAAAGGCTTGAAATATCTCACTTTGCATGTAATGAGTCTATATAATATATTAGTTTCACCTTTTAAGTTGAATTACTGAAATAAATGAACTTTTGCACCATATTCTAATGTTTCGAGTTTCACCTGTGTCTTTTTCCAACTTAATATCCATCAGAGTGAAATGTAATGTACGTTTGTTTATGATAATATTGCTCATTAGGACTGGGTGAAATATTGTATATTATTCAGTATTAATATTATTTTTCAATATATATATAAATTTAACCAACATCATAAAAGCATTAATTTCTTTTTAGACTCCAAAGTATTGAACGGTATTTATATGTTTACAAAAGTATGATTTCATGGTATGTGTAAAAATAATGAATATGAATGCCTAAATTATGATTAATAACTGACTGTACCTATTTGTCAAAGGTCAGCGGGTTTAAACAGGAACGAGTCCTCTTGAGTTTGGTCTGGATCTGCTCTCTGAGCTTCTCCTGGAACGAGTGTAAACGCGAGTCCTCGAACTCTGAAGAGCGCCGCTATTATTAGCATGAGGAGGCAAACGAGGACAGTCAGCGAGTCCATGTTTCTGTTCACATGATGAACGGAGAGTCTCTCCTCAGACTAATGATTTGAGTCACGACTCGTGCGTTTGTAAGGAGGTCAGGCTCACTCGCAGCGCTTTTATACCAAACTAGTGATTTAATTTATTGTCAGTCCACATTACTTCGTTACAAAGGCTGCCGATGACGTGTTTCCCGGGCCAGCAGAACACAAGTGCTTCTGTGAGAGTGCCGTGTTTGTTAGTATGTCATTTAACCTCAGGAATCCCAGTGGTAGATTATGTTTTTAAAGGTTTTTATACAAGCAACGGTTAGATTCAGGGTCATAACCGGCATAGACATCGTGTCACACAATATTTCCTATAACAGTCTGTCAATATGGGGTTTCCAATTACTGATTCATGAGCTTTTAGGGTATTTGGTTATGTCTTTGTTTCAGGTTAATTGAAAGTCACTTTTATTTTTATATGCATTTTATGCAAAACTGATTTTTTCAAAGCAGCGTCACTGTAATAAATGACAGAATCAGTGATGCAAACTTCATCAACTATGAGACGAGTTCAATTTCAACAAAAATGTTCAATGTTTCAGAGATCATCAATTATTAAACTGATTCAATTCAGTTCAATGTTGATTTAATTCAGTTCGATAACAATTTAAATGTTGCAACATTGATAAAATATTAAAAGGATTCAATTCAGTTCAATGCAGTGTCAATATTGTAGAGTTAATCAATTATTGAACTGATTCAATTCAGTTCAATGTTGATTTAATTCAGTTCAATAATTTCAATGTTGCAACATTCATGAAATATTAAACAGATTAAATTCAGTTCAATAACAGTGTCAATGTTGCAGAGTTCATCAATTATTGAAAATATTCAATTCAGTTCAATAATAATTTCAATGTTGCAACATTCATAAAATATTAAACGGATTCAATTCAGTTTAATAACAGTGTCAATATTGTAGAGATAATCAATTATTGAACCGATTCAATTCAGTTCGATGTTGAATTTAATTCAGTTCAATAATTTCAATGTTGCCACATTCATCAAATATTAAACAGATTCAATTCAGTTCAATGTTGATTCAATTCAGTTCAATAACAGTGTCAATATTGTAGAGATAATCAATTATTGAACCGATTCAATTCAGCTCAATGTTGGATTTAATTCAGTTTAATCAATTCAATGTTGCAACATTCATGAAATATTAAACAGAATATTGTAGAGTTCATCCTTTAATAAACAGATTCAATTCAGTTCAATGTTGATTTAATTCAGTTACAAAATTCATCAGTTTTAAAACAAATTCAATTTCATCTGTGAAGCAGCTCTACAGAAGACGATAGTGTCATTACTGTACACTAATTTAGGTTTTTTTGTTGAAAAAGAAACCAAATATGAGTGCATATTGAGTTTAAAATGTCTGTTTCTAGCTATTAACTTTTGGTACTTTTTATGACATACTGTCTATAAAATAATATTTCTGGCAGTAGTCTTTAATAAGTATTAACTTCGAAGGAATAAAGACATACTGTGTTATAATTTAATCGCATACTGTTGCAGTAAATATTCTGTTTCCATAGTCAGTCAAAAACTATATTGCTCATTGGGACTGGGTGAAATGTTGAATATGGATATATTCAGAATTATAATTGTTTTTCAATATATATAAATTTAACCAACATCACATTCATTTTAATGCACTTTTCTTGAATATTACATTCACCAAAGCAATGGACCAGTTGAGTTCGTTCCTTGTGTCAAGACCTCAATATTTGTTATGATATTTAATATGCGTTGTTATTAAGCGTTTCCACTAATATACTGTAAATCTCAAAGATGCAACAAAAAGTAATATTCTTCCCTGTGTTTTTTACATTACACATGTTGAACTGCGTTACAATGGCAATTTGGTTTGACCCTTGTGAGACCTTATGGACATTTTTGTTATGTTTTTTGTGATAATTTTGCCTGTGTTAATGCCAACTGCATACATTTTGGCACATGTGTGTATTTTTATAGGAATTGGACTATTTCACCCCCATTTCCTTTAAAAAATATATTTTGCACCAGTAACACAAAATAGTTCCTCTCAGGACCTCAAGGACAAAAATGTCCCCATTGAAACCCATTAAAGCTGCTATTTATAATCCCAGGGCCCTTTAACTACACAATTATGCAATCTTTGTTAATAGGCTTTCATTCTGTTGGCAAGGCTTTAAAATTTACCTTTTTACAATCTTTTACCAGATGTTGACATTTTCTCAGGTTTGGTCTGTAAAGCAAATACTCGCTTTATTCCTGTTTTCTGCTTCGGTGTTATAGCCATTTGGATAAATGATGCCGCTATAATTGTGTGTGTGTGTGTGTGTGTGTGTCCCAGTGAATTTTGCTACATCTAATGAGGATAATGTGTTCCTGCGCCTGAACACACTCTCACTAAAAGCTCATTTTTTGAGATATCATCCTCAAATTTGGAACACGACTTGTTTAGATTTATGATTTGGATTTTCTAGCAGTTTTAGAGTTCAACATGATTCATAAAATATAAATGTTATATAAAATCATGTTCATAAACTTAAAGGGATAGTTCCCCAAACATGTAAACTCTGTCAGTAATGACTCTCCCTCGTATTGTTCAACCCCGTCAGACTTTCCTTCATCTTCGGGACACAAATGAAGATATTTGTGATTAAATCTGAGAGCTGTCTCACTCCTCCATAGGCTTCTATTGTAATTGAAACTTGCCGGAACAGAAAGTTATTAAAGACATCGTTAAAATAGTCCGAGTGACGACAGTGGCTCAACCGTAAGTTTATCAAGCGGCGAGAATACTTTCTGTGCGCAAAAAACACACAAAAATAATGACTTTATTCAACTCTTCATGTTCTTCTCTGTGGGCCTCGAGTGAGTTCTCGTAGTGTAACAGTGCAGCGCTTCTGGGTGAAGATGAAGATGAAGAGTTGAATAAAGTCGGTTTTTTGTTTGTTTTTTGCGCACAGAAAGTATTCTCGTCGCTTGATAAACTTAAGGTTGAGCCGCTGTCGTCACTCGGCAGTGGCGGCCTTAAGCATCCGGGGGCCCGTTTCAATAACTAATATGGGCCCCTACCCACATAAAATATAAACATAATAGAGCAGAAAAAGCAAGGATTCCTGTTGGTTTGCATCAATGGTATATTATTTTATTACGTGCACTTTCAGCTTCATGAACAGGCAGCTCAACATAGAAATAATCCAACCTGATTAAAACTATATACAACTGTAGACTTGGAATTAAAGCCTCTTTTGTTTCCCCGTTATTATTTGATTTACGGGACCGGACACCAGTTATCTTGCCAAGAAAGATTTTTATTCTTATATGTCAGGAGAGAAACTTCAAGATGTTGTATTCATGCCAGGTCTATGCGTTTCCGTGTTTCTCTGAGGTAGTACAGTAAGATTGAGTTTTTAAACATCACAGAGAGTCTTACAGCTTCCTTGTAAGGTAACAAAACATGTTGCTCTGAGCTTCTTAAAATTAGAACGTATGTCATACGTATACGTTATGTTTACGTTTAATCACTTCCATATTAAGAACTATCCTTGTTGTTTACATCTGTGATACACTCACATCAGTGGAACATGTTACATTGTACACACCCTCTTAGCAAAATATAGCTTCCCCCTGTCTGACATATGATCATCTCATGCTTCCATGCTATCTATAGTTTCCCTCATGCGTTCAACTCATGCTTTTAAAACTCCATAAGATAATACAACTGATTATGAATATTAATAAAGAATAATAATACAGATACATAATATTTAATAATGAAATAATATTAAAAGATGAAATTTTGAATCTTCACAACTATACAGATTTTTACGTTGGAATAACCCTCGCCCTTTCACGCAGGGTAACTTTACTTTTGGTAGACTGAAGCTTTTCTTTTGTTGTCCGATATCTTTCGTTTTTCAGCACCACTGGCATATGTACGTTTCATTTCCTCTTAAAATTATTTTCCTGCTCAAAATAACATTTTACCCTAACGGCAAAAAAGGTATAAATACATAAACTACCGATATTATACTTCAGATCCAAGCCGTTCGCGGGGGCGGTAAACGTCGCCATGGTAACCGCGAGTTCGACCAATCAGAGACGTCAGTGTTTTGCTTAGAATTGTGTGTAGTGTAGTATTTCTCCAGAAGATCGCGAATAACAAGGTTGATTTCATACCTTGTGGCTTTTATAGGAGCAGAAACTTTTGTTCCACAACCTCGTAGTCAATCTATCTTGAATGGTTTAGACATTATGGCTGAAAATCAACATCCTACGGAGAAAATGAATGGGATTTTGCTGGTCTGTTGGAGGGCGGGGCCTGTTTCAATTGAAACGGGTGAAACATAGGTAAGGCCGCCCGACTATTTTAACGATGTCTTTAATAACTTTCTGTGCCGGCAAGTTTTAATTACAATAGAAGCCTATGGAGGAGTGAGACAGCTCTCAGATTTAATCACAAATATCTTCATTTGTGTCCCGAAGATGAACAAACGTCTGACGGGGTTGAACAACATGAGGGAGAGTCATTACTGACAGAGTTTACATGTTTGGGTGAACTATCCCTTTAACCCTTGTGTTATGTTGCGGGTCAATTTGACCCGTTTCGATTTTCAAGTTGTTGGAAATACTGGTTAACCTTTGTTTTTTTTCTTGATATTTTGTGACTTTTTCTCATTTATCATGATGAACATGCATGCAAAGTTTCAACATGCTGATGTGTTTTGACATATACAAACAAAATTACTGTTACGTTCGTGATGTTCGCGGGTCAATTTGACCCTCATAGACAGCCATTCAAAAGCAACTGTACAGACACAAAATAAAAACATTTATTTTCTGTATGTCAGGGCACTTCAACTCCAGTTCTAACGTGCAATTGCATCTAAAAGTGCTCTAACCCTAACCAAACACACTTGAAAAAGCTAAAATTACAGTGTTCAGAATTATTTGCAAATTACAGATGAAAATCTTTGTCAGACACAGATAGTAAAATAAGCTCTCATTTCAATATTCAAAATATCTATATACCTAGCTTTTAACCAAAACTTTTGTGTAGGATTTTCAAAGGCAGCTTCACAGAGCCAAAAAAAAAATAAAAAAAAACATTTATTTGATGTATGTTTTTGTTATGTTTGGTTTCTAACTTCTCAGTGAGTGAATAATGAAACTAGGAAAATAGGTCTTAGGAAACTAGGGAAAGTTAACTTAGGAAAATGAAAAATTTTCATTATACAGCAATTTTTTTTTTGTTCAGTTACGATGTTCAAAGCATAAAATGTAAAAAAAAAAATATATATATGCAAAAAAAATCAGTATACTGTTTATTTTCCAATTTTGTCAAAACAAAACTGTTTTAAAAAATGTTTTAAAAACATTTTCATTAATCATATTTTCAGATATAACGTTTTTGTAATGTTTGACAAATGTTGATATTAAAAGTTTACAGTTTGTATCTAAATCTTTGTTGTTTTTCATAGTGTGATTTTTGAGGAATTGCATTGAATCCAATTAGGGTCAATTTGACCCGGTCCATAAGGGGTGTACACAGAAATCGAACAGAACACAAGGGTTAAACCTATATAACTTCTTGTTGTTTTTTACTTTTTTTTTTAACTTTTTGTACTTCAACAGTAACCTGCCATGGGTCTTATTTAAAATGAGACCACACTTAATTAAGTCTGTGCTCCCAAGATTAACATTTTTTATGACAGTTTTAGTACATTTTTGTCCACTATGGACATTTTTTTTAATTGACGCACAGGGTTTAAATGATGGATCCTTTGATTGAAGACCCATATCACTCATTATAATCCAATCGGGAGAGAGCGTTTACTCTCTGTGTGCTCGATCGTGCTTTGATCGGATGTTTCATCAGGACACAAGCGACTCTTTGTCAACATGAAGAGAGGCCTCTCCGAATCTTATCTGAGCGCCCAGAGAATCATGTTGGAGAAGCAAACAACCTCACACAAACCCACGAGCCCCTCGGCCACGGCGTAGGCCATGCGTATTCCTATCATACATGTCAAAACATTGAGCAACGCGGCCTCGGATGGCCTTTGCCTTCTCAAACCTCTATCTGTCAAGCCTATGCATCATTAGACATTATACTTAAAGCCGTGAAGTGCATTCACAGTTGTGCTTTAAATCATTTATCATGATGTAACACATGACATTTATATATAAAATACTACAGTATACATACAAGATACAGTATCTATGATAATGTGGTTTATCCTCACGTCAAATTTTATGTATGTATGAGAAAATACTACGTTAAATTCAATTTGTTGCTTGCCATTTCTTTTTAGTAATTATTTGTGAAATTGACCAGCATTTTCGGAGTGAAACTTGTTTCAGAATAAATCCTACACCAAAATATTTTTTTTACAGGGTTAAATATATTTATGATCGATATAAATAAAATAAGTTCAATAAAAATATTCATACATTTTCTTTTATTCACAATATTAATCATATTTTCTTGAGTTGAATTGTGCAAAGGGCTTGTTCTATGAAAATAAAAATATTTAAAAATAGTAGTTTAATATCTTTTTAGTTTTAATAGAGCTCATGCAACTACTCTAATAAATAATTTCTGAATTCGGTTAATTTCTTGTAACAGAACTTTGTTTTTATACTATAATTTTAACCTTTTAAATTTGACACCAGTGTTATTTTAGTATCTTTGAAATAATATGATTTTTTTTTTAATATGCACTTTCAATATGACGTTTAAAAAAAATTTAGTCATTTAGTTCTGTGTTTTTGTCTTTTTTAATACGTTTTTGTTTTAAATATGTCTAGGTTTTATTAATTTTATTTCTGTTCATTTTTTTATACATCAAGTTAAACTTAGAAATTTTGCTTCTGCAATTTGCTGAAATAAAATACTTTTTTTTTTTCAAGTAACGAAAATGTTTTTTAAGGAGTTAATATGACCTATTATAACGCTTTTTGGACAGTTGTTTCGTTGAAAAGTTGATTCTGGTTACTGGCGTCGCGATCACTGATCCGTCCTGCAAGATATGAACCAATAAAAGCATCTTTCTGTTCTTCTGTACAGACTCGAAGGGTTAAATCCTATACATTAGCCAGCTAGTTCATGTAAAGAACACATGGTTCACAGATTGTCAGGTCATGCGCTTCATGACGCGTTTAACCTTAGCGAAGAGGTAACGCTGTGTTTGTAGAGGCTTTCTTGTGCTGATGGGACACATTTCTCCAGATATGACCTCGACCCGGGACACAAGACCTGTTTTCTCTGCGGGTCAGAGACTATCAGAGGTCAGAGGTCATGAACTAAACTGAGCAAATGTGCTGTCAGTGCAGATTCGCAGGTTCATGGGTTAAAAACAAACGGATGGATTAAATTGATCCATTTCTGTTCTGGGCATTTCGACACGAGTTAATGGAAATGCTCGTTTGGTTTTACCAGTTAATGCACTAAAACTGTTTTGGGGGGACAAATATATAGTATAAATGTCTTACATAGTATAAATGTTTCACGTAAAGCTAATTAAAAGTGTTTTAAAATAATTCCAGTGGTCTAAAAATGACTTCAACACCAGTATTAAGTTTTACATAGCCTGTCTAAAACACTTACATCACATATCACACTGTATAAAACAGTTTTAACAACTTTTTATTATAATTTTTTTATGTCGATATATATATATATATATATATATATATATATATATATATATATTCTGTGTATATATAGCATTAAATGTTTAACATAAAAAGAGATAAAATCGTAATATTTAGATAGTAATATCAGCACATCTCGGCAGATAACATCAGCTTTAATATTGTCCTATGCCATGTTTCATAAGTATTTTTAACATTTGAAACTGTTTTCTTTGGTTTACAGAAACACTGAATGACAGCAGAAGCGAACACTAATGTAGGGTTTCTTTTTTCCCTTCCTTCGGCTGTTAAAGGATAACTAAGAGCGAGTTCTCCATACGTTCATGACCTGTGGCGTCAGTCACGTATGTCGGTGATCGTGTCCTCATGTGAACTTAACCCCTTAAGTGCCACACAGCCATTACATATTTAAAACTGTAATATCCTATACTAAACCTAAACTAATATTGACCAAATATACATCATTTGAAAGCTTACAATCTGTAGTTTTCACATTTGGTGATTGATTTTCAAAATAAATTACAGAAGAGCATTAATCTATCTATTTGCAACAAGAATATTTTCATACTCCTAAGACGTGTTAAGACCTTTATTTTGAAATAACATGAAAATCATGAAAGAATGGTAGAAACCTCTGTTTGTTTTCATGCCGATAGTTCAAAAGATAACATCCATTACATTTTTAATTTCCTAAAAAAGGTCTGAAAATGTTTTAAATATAAAGAAAAAAATGAAAGATTCACCATTTGATGTGGCAGCGAGCTATAACGCACATGCGTGTTCTTTTTATGTGATTATTAGAGGTTGAATTCATATAAAAATATGCCAAACTTCCCATACTACTTCTGAATAGGATCTCTACTTCATAAATTGTATGAAAATTATGGAAATAATGGTTCAGATCACTCAAAACACATATGGAAATGGCGGCGCCCTTACATGGGCAGTAATGGAGTTTTTCTTAATTTATTTCACTTCTACACAAATCTGCCAAATGTTTTCTTCAAAACAAGACCAATCTTACATCTATATTCCAAAGCATTCTTGAATTACAACCATTTAAGTTCGGATTGTGCATTTCCATGTTTAACAACAGCGCTGAAACACTGAAAACACAACGCTAACCTTTGACCCCAGTAAAGAGGCCTTCTCTTTTCACAGGCGTTCTGGGTCAACGACCCGGCGTTATTGACTACAGTAATTTATAATATGATGTTAAAGATTTATGACATAGCGATATATGAATCAGTTACTACTTAACATTATGTTTTCCATACATTGTATTTAGATAAAGGAATAATGTAGTTTTGAGTGTTAGTTATCAAATGAAAGACTAGATTTACATACCGGTCAAAAGTTT
Source organism: Rhinichthys osculus (assembly GCA_029959095.1). Classification (NCBI taxonomy): domain Eukaryota; kingdom Metazoa; phylum Chordata; class Actinopteri; order Cypriniformes; family Leuciscidae; genus Rhinichthys; species Rhinichthys osculus. The sequence goes on from JARWKJ010000012.1 coordinate 1,951,164, forward strand.
GCAATAACTAAAGATTTTTCTTAATGCAACCCTTGCAACTTGTTTAATTTAACGGGGGCTTGTGGCAAAAATGGCATTGAAATGAACAAAAATGTCCCCAAAATTCAAGTTATAAAGAGCAAAAATTGATTGACACACACTAGGATCTGAAAATACCGGGCCTTTGTGGCAAAAATGGCATCAAAATTAATAAAAATGTCCAAAATTCAAGTTATAAGGGCACAAATTGATTGAAACACACTAGGGTCTGAAATTAACGCGACTTGTGGCAAAATGAACAAAAATGTCCCCAAAAGTATCAACTAAAATATAAACTTGTGGCAAAAATGGCATTAAAATGAACAAAAATGTCCCCAAAATGATCAAATAAAATATAAACTTGTGGCAAAAATGGCATCACAATGAACAAAAATGTCCAAAATTCAAGTTATAAAGAGCAAAAATTGATTGACACACACTAGGGTCTGAAATTGACGCAACTTGTCGCAAAAATGACATTAAAATGAACAAAAATCTCCCCAAAATTATCAACTAAAATATAAACTTGTGGCAAAAATGGCATTAATATGAACAAAAATGTCCCCAAAATTATCAACTAAAATATAAACTTGTGGCAAAAATGGCATTAAAATGAACAAAAATGTCCCCAAAATTATCAACTAAAATATAAACTTGTGGCAAAAATGGCATTAAAATGAACAAAAATGTCCCCAAAATTATCAACTAAAATATAAACTTGTGGCAAAAATGGCATCAAAATGAACAAAAATGTCCCCAAAATTATCAACTAAAATATAAACTAGTGGCAAAAATGGCATCAAAATGAACAAAAATGTCTCCAAAATTATCAAATAAAACATAAACTTGTGGCAAAAATGTCATTAAAATGAACAAAAATGCCCCAATAATTATCAAATAAAACATAAACTTGTGGCAAAAATGTCATCAAAATGAACAAAAATGTCCAAAATTCAAGTTATAAAGAGCAAAAATTGATTGACACACACTAGGGTCTGAAATGAACGCGACTTGTGGCAAAAATGGCATTAAAATGAACAAAAATGTCTCCAAAATGATCAAAGAAAACATAAACTTGCACTGATAAAGTTAATGTTATTAGTAATTGTTTAAAAATGAATAGTTTTAACTATCATCAACCAAACCCGAACCACGTTTGATGCCAGGACAGTTGACAGGGACTGTCTAACACAATATAACTGTAAAAACTCAAATATTTGGCTGTTTTTATGACTGAATTCAGCTCATGTTATCTCTGAAGCAGAAGAGCGCTGTAATCTGTGTAATAGGTGTTCAGGTAATCTGGTATTCTGATGTGTGTGTGAGTGCTTGAACAGTGTAATCTACAGCAACCGTCGCCATGGGAACGGCTGAATGATTCTCCTCAGAGCGAGCTTCGCATGCTCAGTTTACTGTTATAGAGATGCGAGACGTGGCATTATACAACAACTGCAGTTTATATAAGGAAATATCAGTTATTTATCATTGTGACATTTAGTACATTAACATGAAGCCGCATGGATTCAGCTCAGGTGAAGGGAAAAGCGAATATTACGCCACAATATTACGCTCTCGAGTCAAACATCAATATTAATGTATGGAAGGAGAGAACATGGACGGCTTTGGGAATAAGAGTTGGGAAGCGAATGTTTCACCCGAGCTGAAGATATATGGATGATATATGTGTGTGTGTTGTTTTCCCCAGATCGGCTCTGTTCTCTTCATCCTCGTCCTCGGATGAACTCGCAGACGGAGGAGGGGAACGAGGGATGGAGGGAGGAATTACACTTCATCTGTGGACGAGTGAACGTCAGCGCCTCCCTGCTGAGAAACCCTGAGGAGAGAGAGAGAGAGACAGAGGGAGAGAGAGAGGGAGAGAGAGAGAGAGAGAGAGAGAGAGAGAGAGAGAGAGAGAGACTGAGGGAGAGAGAGAGAGAGAGAGAGAGGGAGAGAGAGAGAGAGACTGAGGGAGAGAGAGAGAGAGAGAGAGAGAGAGAGAGAGAGAGAGACTGAGGGAGAGAGAGAGAGAGAGAGAGAGAGAGAGAGAGAGACTGAGGGAGAGAGAGAGAGAGAGACTGAGGGAGAGAGAGAGACTGAGGGAGAGAGAGAGAGAGAGAGAGAGAGAGAGAGAGAGAGAGAGAGAGAGAGAGAGAGAGACTGAGGGAGAGAGAGAGAGAGAGAGAGAGAGAGAGAGAGAGAGAGAGAGAGAGAGAGAGAGAGAGAGAGAGAGAGAGAGAGAGAGAGAGAGAGAGAGAGAGAGAGAGAGAGAGAGAGAGAGAGAGAGAGAGGGAAAACCTGGAGACCGAGGCCTTTCTGTGTCTGAACTGATACAGAGGAAATTGTGTGTGTATGTGTGTGTGTGTGTGTGTGTGTGTGTGTGTGTGTACAGTAAATTGACCAAAAGTGTCAGTAAAGATTCTGTTTCAAACAAATGCTGTTCTTTTGAACTTTCTATTCATCAAAGAATCCTGAGAAATAAAATTGCATCACGGATTCCACATAAATATGACTGTTTTCAACACTGATAATAATCATAACTGTTTCTTGAGCATCAGATCCTCATATTAGAGTGATTTCTGAAGGATCATGTGACACTGAAGACTGGAGTAATGATGCTGAAAATACAGCTTTGATCACAGGAATAAATTACACTTTACTGTATATTCACATAGAAAACTGATGATTTACATTGGAATAATATTTCACTATTTTTACTGTATTTTTGATCATATAAATACAGCCTTGGTGAGCAGAAGAGACTCTTTCAAAAACATTATTCATTATATCATTACTCCAGTCTTCAGTGTCACATGATCCTTCAGAAATCACTCTAATATGAGGATCTGATGCTCAAGAAACATTTATGATTATTATCAGTGTTCAAAACAGTCATATTTATGTGGAATCCGTGATGCAATTTTATTTCTCAGGATTCTTTGATGAATAGAAAGTTCAAAAGAACAGCATTTATCTGAAACATAATCTTTTGTAACATTATAAACTGTCACTTTTGATCAATTTAATGCGTCCTTGATGAATAAAAAGTGTTTTCTTCCTGTTCCCAAATAGTAACTGAATCAAAACAACGGAAAAAAAGTCTTATATCATCCACAAAATAAAGTATGTGAAGCGATTAAACCTGAATTGGAAAAATACAATTCATAAATATAAGTTTGAATCTGTACTAATTGTGCTTGATCTTCTTATCTATATTCTCCAGACCGAACGAGTCGATCCTCAAACAAGAGCAGAGATTCACAGTGTGTGTGTGTGTGTGTGTGTGTGTGTGTGTGTGTGTGTGTGTGTGCTTTGAGTCGAAGCTCTGCCAAGTTCAAACCTCACCGCTGCATTTTAATTACACCATTCCGAATCATTTTAATCCGCTCTTAAACAGCCTTTATTTAAAGACCTGTTAAATCTATTATTAGTGTTAATGCAGAACTGCAGAGGAATGTCCAACACTGACCGGGAGCATTTCTGCAGATTTAAACATGAAAACATCTCAGGAATAAATCAGGCGTCTTTGTTTTCCAGACCAGGATCGGCAGATGTTTCGTAATTGCAGTCTGTGTTTGTTGCGTAAGGAGGAAAGACACGCCGGGTTTAATTATGAGAAGAAACGGAGAACAAAGGCAACATTGAGGTGTTATTGTTGATACTCAGACATGTTAGTAACTCCTGAGGTGTTATTGTTGATACTCAGACATGTTAGTAACTCCTGAGGTGTTATTGTTGATACTCAGACATGTTAGTAACTCCTGAGGTGTTATTGTTGAAACTCAGACATGTTAGTAACTCCTGAGGTGTTATTGTTGATACTCAGATCATGTTAGTAACTCCTGAGGTGTTATTGTTGATACTCAGAGCATGTTAGTAACTCCTGAGGTGTTATTGTTGATACTCAGACATGTTAGTAACTCCTGAGGTGTTATTGTTGATACTCAGACATGTTAGTAACTCCTGAGGTGTTATTGTTGATACTCAGACATGTTAGTAACTCCTGAGGTGTTATTGTTGATACTCAGATCATGTTAGTAACTCCTGAGGTGTTATTGTTGATACTCAGATCATGTTAGTAACTCCTGAGGTGTTATTGTTGATACTCAGATCATGTTAGTAACTCCTGAGGTGTTATTGTTGATACTCAGACATGTTAGTAACTCCTGAGGTGTTATTGTTGATACTCAGACATGTTAGTAACTCCGGAGGTGTTATTGTTGATACTCAGACATGTTAGTAACTCCTGAGGTGTTATTGTTGATACTCAGATCATGTTAGTAACTCCTGAGGTGTTATTGTTGATACTCAGACATGTTAGTAACTCCTGAGGTGTTATTGTTGATACTCAGACATGTTAGTAACTCCTGAGGTGTTATTGTTGATACTCAGATCATGTTAGTAACTCCTGAGGTGTTATTGTTGATACTCAGATCATGTTAGTAACTCCTGAGGTGTTATTGTTGATACTCAGACATGTTAGTAACTCCTGAGGTGTTATTGTTGACACTCAGATCATGTTAGTAACTCCTGAGGTGTTATTGTTGATACTCAGATCATGTTAGTAACTCCTGAGGTGTTATTGTTGATACTCAGATCATGTTAGTAACTCCTGAGGTGTTATTGTTGATACTCAGACATGTTAGTAACTCCTGAGGTGTTATTGTTGATACTCAGATCATGTTAGTAACTCATGAGGTGTTATTGTTGATACTCAGACATGTTAGTAACTCCTGAGGTGTTATTGTTGATACTCAGATCATGTTAGTAACTCCTGAGGTGTTATTGTTGATACTCAGATCATGTTAGTAACTCCTGAGGTGTTATTGTTGATACTCAGATATGTTAGTAACTCCTGGGGTGTTATTGTTGATACTCAGAGCATGTTAGTAACTCCTGAGGTGTTATTGTTGATACTCAGAGCATGTTAGTAACTCCTGAGGTGTTATTGTTGATACTCAGATCATGTTAGTAACTCCTGAGGTGTTATTGTTGATACTCAGATATGTTAGTAACTCCTGGGGTGTTATTGTTGATACTCAGAGCATGTTAGTAACTCCTGAGGTGTTATTGTTGATACTCAGAGCATGTTAGTAACTCCTGAGGTGTTATTGTTGATACTCAGATCATGTTAGTAACTCCTGAGGTGTTATTGTTGATACTCAGACATGTTAGTAACTCCTGAGGTGTTATTGTTGATACTCAGATCATGTTAGTAACTCCTGAGGTGTTATTGTTGATACTCAGATCATGTTAGTAACTCCTGAGGTGTTATTGTTGATACTCAGATCATGTTAGTAACTCCTGAGGTGTTATTGTTGATACTCAGATCATGTTAGTAACTCCTGAGGTGTTATTGTTGATACTCAGATCATGTTAGTAACTCCTGAGGTGTTATTGTTGATACTCAGAGCATGTTAGTAACTCCTGAGGTGTTATTGTTGATACTCAGATATGTTAGTAACTCCTGAGGTGTTATTGTTGATACTCAGATATGTTAGTAACTCCTGGGGTGTTATTGTTGATACTCAGATCATGTTAGTAACTCCTGAGGTGTTATTGTTGATACTCAGACATGTTAGTAACTCCTGAGGTGTTATTGTTGAAACTCAGACATGTTAGTAACTCCTGAGGTGTTATTGTTGATACTCAGATCATGTTAGTAACTCCTGAGGTGTTATTGTTGATACTCAGACATGTTAGTAACTCCTGAGGTGTTATTGTTGATACTCAGACATGTTAGTAACTCCTGAGGTGTTATTGTTGATACTCAGACATGTTAGTAACTCCTGAGGTGTTATTGTTGATACTCAGATCATGTTAGTAACTCCTGAGGTGTTATTGTTGATACTCAGATCATGTTAGTAACTCCTGAGGTGTTATTGTTGATACTCAGATCATGTTAGTAACTCCTGAGGTGTTATTGTTGATACTCAGACATGTTAGTAACTCCTGAGGTGTTATTGTTGATACTCAGACATGTTAGTAACTCCTGAGGTGTTATTGTTGATACTCAGACATGTTAGTAACTCCGGAGGTGTTATTGTTGATACTCAGACATGTTAGTAACTCCTGAGGTGTTATTGTTGATACTCAGATCATGTTAGTAACTCCTGAGGTGTTATTGTTGATACTCAGACATGTTAGTAACTCCTGAGGTGTTATTGTTGATACTCAGACATGTTAGTAACTCCTGAGGTGTTATTGTTGATACTCAGATCATGTTAGTAACTCCTGAGGTGTTATTGTTGATACTCAGATCATGTTAGTAACTCCTGAGGTGTTATTGTTGATACTCAGACATGTTAGTAACTCCTGAGGTGTTATTGTTGACACTCAGATCATGTTAGTAACTCCTGAGGTGTTATTGTTGATACTCAGATCATGTTAGTAACTCCTGAGGTGTTATTGTTGATACTCAGATCATGTTAGTAACTCCTGAGGTGTTATTGTTGATACTCAGACATGTTAGTAACTCCTGAGGTGTTATTGTTGATACTCAGATCATGTTAGTAACTCATGAGGTGTTATTGTTGATACTCAGACATGTTAGTAACTCCTGAGGTGTTATTGTTGATACTCAGATCATGTTAGTAACTCCTGAGGTGTTATTGTTGATACTCAGATATGTTAGTAACTCCTGGGGTGTTATTGTTGATACTCAGAGCATGTTAGTAACTCCTGAGGTGTTATTGTTGATACTCAGAGCATGTTAGTAACTCCTGAGGTGTTATTGTTGATACTCAGATCATGTTAGTAACTCCTGAGGTGTTATTGTTGATACTCAGACATGTTAGTAACTCCTGAGGTGTTATTGTTGATACTCAGACATGTTAGTAACTCCTGAGGTGTTATTGTTGATACTCAGATCATGTTAGTAACTCATGAGGTGTTATTGTTGATACTCAGACATGTTAGTAACTCCTGAGGTGTTATTGTTGATACTCAGATCATGTTAGTAACTCCTGAGGTGTTATTGTTGATACTCAGATATGTTAGTAACTCCTGGGGTGTTATTGTTGATACTCAGAGCATGTTAGTAACTCCTGAGGTGTTATTGTTGATACTCAGAGCATGTTAGTAACTCCTGAGGTGTTATTGTTGATACTCAGATCATGTTAGTAACTCCTGAGGTGTTATTGTTGATACTCAGATATGTTAGTAACTCCTGGGGTGTTATTGTTGATACTCAGAGCATGTTAGTAACTCCTGAGGTGTTATTGTTGATACTCAGATCATGTTAGTAACTCCTGAGGTGTTATTGTTGATACTCAGAGCATGTTAGTAACTCCTGAGGTGTTATTGTTGATACTCAGAGCATGTTAGTAACTCCTGAGGTGTTATTGTTGATACTCAGATCATGTTAGTAACTCCTGAGGTGTTATTGTTGATACTCAGACATGTTAGTAACTCCTGAGGTGTTATTGTTGATACTCAGATCATGTTAGTAACTCCTGAGGTGTTATTGTTGATACTCAGATCATGTTAGTAACTCCTGAGGTGTTATTGTTGATACTCAGATCATGTTAGTAACTCCTGAGGTGTTATTGTTGATACTCAGATCATGTTAGTAACTCCTGAGGTGTTATTGTTGATACTCAGAGCATGTTAGTAACTCCTGAGGTGTTATTGTTGATACTCAGATCATGTTAGTAACTCCTGAGGTGTTATTGTTGATACTCAGACATGTTAGTAACTCCTGAGGTGTTATTGTTGATACTCAGATACTCAGTTACTAACTCCTGGGGTGTTATTGTTGATACTCAGATCATGTTAGTAACTCCTGAGGTGTTATTGTTGATACTCAGATCATGTTAGTAACTCCTGGGGTGTTATTGTTGATACTCAGACATGTTAGTAACTCCTGAGGTGTTATTGTTGATACTCAGACATGTTAGTAACTCCTGAGGTGTTATTGTTGATACTCAGACATGTTAGTAACTCCTGAGGTGTTATTGTTGATACTCAGATCATGTTAGTAACTCCTGAGGTGTTATTGTTGACACTCAGATCATGTTAGTAACTCCTGAGGTGTTATTGTTGATACTCAGACATGTTAGTAACTCCTGAGGTGTTATTGTTGATACTCAGACATGTTAGTAACTCCTGAGGTGTTATTGTTGATACTCAGATCATGTTAGTAACTCCTGGGGTGTTATTGTTGATACTCAGATCATGTTAGTAACTCCTGAGGTGTTATTGTTGATACTCAGATCATGTTAGTAACTCCTGGGGTGTTATTGTTGATACTCAGAGCATGTTAGTAACTCCTGAGGTGTTATTGTTGATACTCAGATCATGTTAGTAACTCCTGAGGTGTTATTGTTGATACTCAGACATGTTAGTAACTCCTGAGGTGTTATTGTTGATACTCAGACATGTTAGTAACTCCTGAGGTGTTATTGTTGATACTCAGATCATGTTAGTAAGTCCTGAGGTGTTATTGTTGATACTCAGACATGTTAGTAACTCCTGAGGTGTTATTGTTGATACTCAGACATGTTAGTAACTCCTGAGGTGTTATTGTTGATACTCAGACATGTTAGTAACTCCTGAGGTGTTATTGTTGATACTCAGAGCATGTTAGTAACTCCTGAGGTGTTATTGTTGATACTCAGAGCATGTTAGTAACTCCTGAGGTGTTATTGTTGATACTCAGATCATGTTAGTAACTCCTGAGGTGTTATTGTTGATACTCAGACATGTTAGTAACTCCTGAGGTGTTATTGTTGATACTCAGACATGTTAGTAAGTCCTGAGGTGTTATTGTTGATACTCAGACATGTTAGTAACTCCTGAGGTGTTATTGTTGACACTCAGACATGTTAGTAACTCCTGGGGTGTTATTGTTGATACTCAGACATGTTAGTAAGTCCTGAGGTGTTATTGTTGATACTCAGACATGTTAGTAACTCCTGGGGTGTTATTGTTGATACTCAGACATGTTAGTAAGTCCTGAGGTGTTATTGTTGACACTCAGACATGTTAGTAACTCCTGGGGTGTTATTGTTGATACTCAGACATGTTAGTAACTCCTGAGGTGTTATTGTTGATACTCAGATCATGTTAGTAACTCCTGAGGTGTTATTGTTGATACTCAAGATCATGTTAGTAACTCCTGAGGTGTTATTGTTGATACTCAGACATGTTAGTAACTCATGAGGTGTTATTGTTGATACTCAGACATGTTAGTAACTCCTGAGGTGGTATTGTTGATACTCAGATCATGTTAGTAACTCCTGAGGTGTTATTGTTGATACTCAGATCATGTTAGTAACTCCTGAGGTGTTATTGTTGATACTCAGATCATGTTAGTAACTCCTGAGGTGTTATTGTTGATACTCAGAGCATGTTAGTAACTCCTGAGGTGTTATTGTTGATACTCAGATCATGTTAGTAACTCCTGAGGTGTTATTGTTGATACTCAGATCATGTTAGTAAGTCCTGAGGTGTTATTGTTGACACTCAGACATGTTAGTAACTCCTGAGGTGTTATTGTTGATACTCAGATCATGTTAGTTACTCCTGAGGTGTTATTGTTGATACTCAGATCATGTTAGTAACTCCTGAGGTGTTATTGTTGATACTCAGATCATGTTAGTTACTCCTGAGGTGTTATTGTTGATACTCAGATCATGTTAGTAACTCCTGAGGTGTTATTGTTGATACTCAGACATGTTAGTAACTCCTGAGGTGTTATTGTTGACACTCAGACATGTTAGTAACTCCTGAGGTGTTATTGTTGACACTCAGACATGTTAGTAACTCCTGAGGTGTTATTGTTGATACTGGATGGATATACAGACAGACAGACTGACAGACAGACAGACAGACAGACAGATAGATAGATAGACAGACAGACCGATAGATAGATAGATATATAGATAGACTATTTATCAAACAATCAATCTATCTGTATCTCTTTCCATTTGACTGTCTGTCTATCTGTCTGTCTATCCATCTGAAAACCTTCAAACTTCAAGCTTTTAAAACTTATTCAAACTTTCTGATCAGGCTTTTTCAAGTCAATGTCAAAGTTGGTCTTGTGAACTTTTTTTATATCTAGTAACTCTGTACACGCATACAGCTTTGTAACAGCATGTAATATTTCTCCAAATGAATGCAAAATGCTCTTATTGTCTTCTTTTTTATGTGCTTGGGATTAACTGGGTGGGATTTTGAACGGTTTAGCTCAAGAGATTTAGATTTTATTCCTGGCGGTTTCCTTCCCCTAAACTCAACAAAAGCTACTTTCACACGCAGCCTTTAGTCCAGTGGAAACATCACGCCGGCTCGACACAAACACAATAAAGCCCATCAAAACTTTTCATGTGACGGCTTAAACAGTGTAATCAAGACAGACAGACAGGAGTGTGTGTGTGTGTGTGTGTGTGTGACCTCTAGAAGCCACTAGATGGCACCATTAACCAGCAGATGATAAATATTTAATAAGTAGCCCTATAGTAAGATGGAGAGAACAGCATTTATTGTCTCTAAATTACCAGTGTGTCATGTGATGTCAAATTGTTTGTTTATGTTTTATATATTAGTAGCTCTGTTTCTGTGAAAGTAAGCATGAACTGACAGTCCGAGGCCGAGCCCACCATATGAAAACAAGAGACAAAAACATTTCATGCAATGCAACTGATATTACTTTATTATTTAAGAATGTTGTCTCTTTATAAATGTGTTTTATCTCTTTAAATATGTGATGCTGTAGACGTTTGAACTGGGTCACCTTGAGTCTTCTCCGTTAAACTCCAAAAAATACACAAAAATAACCCGTAATAACTCATCAGAGTATGATGGTGTTTATTTACAAGTGCACCGAAAATCCAACAATCCAGCAGTGAAGAAATAAATACAAGTAAACCGTCCCAAAAACAGTATCAAACCACAATAACAACATCAGTACCAAAACAAAATAAATCAAAGATATACAAGTATCCACAATGTACAGATCCCAGCAACCCGGTTCCGGCAACATATAACACAAACCATTTAACAATAAAACACAAAACAAGCAAACTGAGTACGTTTGACATGTTCATTCATAAATGTTGCGTTAGATTTATTCTCATTGGGGAAATACAGCAAAAACACAATAACTTGTTTATTGAACTGTTGTATAAAATCGATATCAGATTTACACTCTTGCTCGTAGCTTCTTATTAATTAAATATTAATACTTTTTAGAGTGTAAAGTCAGTATATAATAATGCATCATGCATCTTATTTAAAGATACAATATTTGTTGTTTTGATTTTGGGGTGCATTGAGAGATTATTTTGGTGACCATTTTACCTCAATTATTGCTTCATGAGTTCTGACATTTTAATTACTCCATTAATGGTAACACAGTTATTCTTATTCTAATAAATTATTCACTACATAATACTATATCATGCAAAATATCTACAATGTAAAATATAACAAATTCTTGCTTTGTTTTTTAAATACATTGTGCAAAATATTTAACAAAACAATTGGTAACACGTTATTTTAAGGTGGCGTAGTTACTACATGCATATATAGTAATAATTAGTGCATAATTAGAAGTAATTTACCCTAAACCAAACCCTAACCGGAACTCTATAGTAAGTTCATGCTTAATTAATATTACTCAGTATTATTTGAATAAGTGCAATGTAACTACGGCATATATAATTACACTGTAACAATGACACCTTAAAATAAAGTGTAACCCTTTATTTTAAGGTGTCATTGTTACAGTGTAATTATATATTTAAGTATTGAGTAATATTAAGCAACTACATGTATACTATAGGGTGTATAGGATTAGGGTTTAGTTGAGGGTTAGTTGCATATAATTATGCATAATTTACTGTTATTACTATGGTAAGTACATGTAACATATGTAACAAGGACACTGTAAAATAGTGTTACCCAAAAAAATCTAATTTCATGCAAAAAATATCTCATCTTCGTGAGATTCAGTCCTCTGCATGATGTTGATGCACATGAGAATACAGTAAGAACATAATGTGATCACGAGAGCTGATCCAGAGCCGGGGACCTGAGCACACGGACACTGACCTCGTACACGGCGAAGACCACCATGTTCACGGGAAACGCACGCAAGCAGTTTATCCCCAGACTCCTGAAGAAAACCCCGGGGCCCTCGTTCCTCAGGGTCTCTGTGATGCAGTGGACGAGTCCTCGATATCTCCTGTCCATCTGAAGACGAGCTTTAATCACGTCCATCGGCGTCCCGACAGTCCAGCCGGCCATTCCTGCGACTCCACCGGACAGCAGCACCACACTCCACTCTGACAAGACAAACACAGAGACCAGATCAGACCAGACTAGACCAGATCAGACCAGACTAGATCAGACCAGACTAAACCAGATCAGACCAATCAGACCAGACTAGACCAGACCAGACCAGACTAAACCAGATCAGACCAGACTAAACCAGATCAGACCAGACTAAACCAGACCAGACCAGACCAGACTAAACCAGATCAGACCAGACTAAACCGGATCAGACCAGACTAAACCAGACCAGACCAGATCAGACCAGACTAAACCAGACCAGACCAGACTAAACCAGATCAGACCAGACTAGACCAGACTAAACCAGATCAGACCAGACCAGACTAAACCAGATCAGACCAGACTAGACCAGACTAAACCAGACCAGACTAAACCAGATCAGACCAGACTAAACCAGACCAGACCAGACCAGACTAAACCAGATCAGACCAGACTAAACCGGATCAGACCAGATCAGACAAGAGCAGCCGGCCATTCCTGCAACTCCACTCTGACAACATCAATCAGAACAGTTTCTGTGACGTTATCACATGCATAACAGAGACTATTACTTCATAAAGTTCTAGATCAGCATGTTTAGCTCTATAAACCCTGTATCATATTAGATATGCACATTTATAAAGCCTCTGAATGATCAAAAAGAGCTTTTTTATGCAATTTCAGTGAACTGTTTTCATCATTGATAATAATCATAAATGTTTCTTGAGCATCAGATCCTCATATTAGAGTGATTTCTGAAGGATCATGTGACACTGAAGACTGGAGTAATGATGCTGAAAATTCAGCTTTGGTCACAGGAATAAATTACACTTTACTGTATATTCACATAGAAAACAGCTGATTTACACTGGAATAATATTTCACAATTTTAAATGTATTTTAGATCAAATAAATGCGGCCTTGGTGAGCAGAAGAGACTTCTTTCAAAAACATTAAAAATCGTGCCGATCCAAAACTCTTGAACGGCAGTGTATATAATGACAATGATTTAGTATTTAGGGTGTTTTTCAAGACTGTAAGATCACTCACTATATTTCATATTTCTGTAAAAGAGTTTTCCACGGAATAAATAAATGTCTTAACCCTCGTTCGTCCTTCCCTCTGGTCATTTTGACCTGAAACTAATTTATTTATTTTTTATAAAAACAAAAGAGTGTTCATCAGAGGGGTCCAAGACCCCAGGACCTTTGTCGTATTTGAACCACGAATACACAAAAAAATGATTTAATGGATTCGAGGAGTTTTGTGGTTGAAATTTAAAAAAGTATCAAATCCTTCTCTCTCGGGTCAGAATAGGAATGAATGGATGCGAGGAATGCTTCAGTACACATAGAAAAACCTAAAAATGCTCAAAATTCAAACTAAAAATGCTAAAACTTTACCAAAAAATTCTTTTTTAATATCTACATGAGTATGTGAATGCACACTGAAGTGAAATGACTTTAGGACCCAGAGGAACAGCTCGTCTGCTCCATATAGAGCTATAAACCCATCTAGAGTTATGAAATATCATCTTATATTATAAATTTTTCAACAAGAGGTCGGCAGAAACACTCAATGTAAGATATTTAGAGCTGAATTAAAAGGGTTATCCATGAAATTGTGAGTTATTTTAAATTTAAGTTGAAAGAATGTGAGGAATGTGCTTAAATTACTATTTATTTATTGCTCAAATCTAGTAATTTAAAGGTAAAAAAAATTTGCATTAAAAAATAGATTTTTTTTTAATCAAATTGAAATAAAATAAGCTTTCTGGACAAAAAAAAAGAGGTATAATTTTAGGGTTTCGCAAGGGTAGGATGTGTAAAGGCTCTTGCACACCGAGTCCGAAATTCGCGTTCGAAATTTTTGCACGTTAAAAAATAAATACGACCTCACGTAATGTCGATCACGCCTCCGAAACTTTCGTCCGTCATAAAAAAATTTGGATCGGGTTCGGTTTTCTGCGTTTTCCGCATCCGTAGCTCAAGCAGTTTCAACGGTGTTTTGACAATTCAGAGCCAGCGAATCACCAATACGGAAAAACACATACGAACATTTAGGGCTGGGCGATATGGCCAAAAAAAATTATCATGATAATTTTTTTATATCAGTCGATATCAATAATTATCACGATAAATGTCAAATCTTTATTTCTTTCAAGTTTAAAGGCAGATTTTCGTTGTTTTTCCAAAGTGAAAGTTGTAGAAACCAGAGCTCTGAAACTCTTTATTGTCAGAACATATTGCCAAACAGGTGAACATTTCACAAATCTGAGGTAGAACATTGAAACATTTGTCATTTTTCCTTAACAAAATAAATATCTGAATAGAAAAATATTTCTTCAGCAAGTTTGCAGAGCAGCCTGCAATATTCAAATTACATGTTTTGTCTCGAAATGCATATTTGACAGTGAGTTGACAGTAAATCTGCATTTTTTTTTTTTATGTTTGCGTTTTATTAAAATGAACCATTGGTCATCCAGCATCATGCATTTAGATCATGATATCCACAGATAAAACCAGGCATAGCCTAACTTATAGCACCTCACTATCATGGCAAAATATAACTTTATGGTTTCTATGGTTTTTGTATGAAAAACAGTAGCCTAACAGTTAAATACATTATTAAATACTGTAATTATATTCCATTAGACATTTAATACATTGTCTACATTATTAATATAGTACAAGTCCATATGTATATCACACATTTCATGGTGCAGTTAATATTACTAGGCTAACCTTACAGTAAATCCATGGTAGGCTAAATGGATTCAGTTTCAATTCAGATTCTGACTGTCTCGTTGCGCACAGTGTTTCTCCTGTTTCTCAGCGCTGTTTCATCTGCCTTTAAACTGGACATTTGTGTTCTTCGCTGAACTCAAGCGCTTCTCACTGGATCTCGTGAGCGAGGCGATCAGAGTAAACGCGTCTGCTCTAGTGAGCTCCCGCTGCGCTGCCGTTTGGACTTTGAGCCGAGCGGATAAACAGTCCGTGAGCGCGCGCGGTTCAAATGAGTTTCGTTCCACTTTATCGAACATTTATCGACCTCTTGATATCGTTTTATGGAGAAAAATTATATCGCGATAATTATCGTTATCATTTTATCGCCCAGCCCTACGAACATTTCAGTCTCATGGTGCGTTCACACCGGACGCGAATAGCGCGTCAGGCGCGAGTGATTTCAATGTTAAGTCAATGCAAAGACGCGTTACGCGCGTAAAAAATTCCTGCGGCGCGAATGAGGCGTAGAGCGCGGCGCGGTAGACGCGAATACGCCTCATTCGCGCGTCAAGTTCGCGCGAATGGCGCGAATTGAGCGTCTGGCGCGTTAAGCGCGAATGATTTAGTTAGTGCTATTTGTGCATTCACGCGTTTGACGCGAATTCGCGTCTGCCGCCCGAGTTGAAAAATCTGAACTTCTGCGTCAATTCGCGCCGCGTTAACCAACCAGGAGCCTAGCTGCTTGCTGCTGTCACGTGGTGAAGTATCTGGATGCTTCAATAAATTATTTTGTAATATATGACTGTGGTTCTAATGCACAACAAAGCAAATATTTTATCACATAAAACTTGATTTCAATATATGAGACATATTCGTTTTGCATTGAATGCTATTTATTCCATATCTAGATTATATGAAATATTATTATAATGTAAAGACAACCCACATAAGTTCGTGTCTGGACAGTGATGTGTGAGAGAGAGAGAAAAATCACAGGACAGATTAATCAATTTTGGAGGCTGGCTTCATTTATTATCAAAACAAATATAAATGACAGATTAGGTGTGTGCCGGCGATGGTGAACCTCACGCCGGCTGTAGAGCGCGGGCTCGACAGGCATAGACCACTCGAGGCCGAGGGCTTATACGGCCTATGCTGTCCTCGTCGGCGTCCTCACCGTTAGGTCCACCAAACCTAGCTCCTGGAGCAAATTGTGAAACTCCTGATCCGGAGGTTCTGGTGGACCCGAGTACAGCGACGATGTCCCCTACGCAGCTGTTTCTGCTCTCCAGAGCATATACGAGCGGTGACTCTCTCGAATAATGCTAATGCTAATGCTCGATAAACATCTAAAAAGATGGCCGCCAACGGGTTTCGAAACTTTCGCCTCCGGATTTCGCCTCTGACGCGCGTAAATTTCGCTTCAAACTTTTGTTTTTACGCGCGTCAATTTCGCCATTGACACGCGAATTAACACAAAGTGCTCAAGCGTCAAACTAGACGCGGTAGACGCGAATTTGACGCGCTATTCGCGTCCGGTGTGAACGCACAGTCAGTGTGCAAGGGCCTTTCCAGAGTGTGAAGGTTTAACCGGCTGGAGTGTGTAGTGTGTGCACTCACCGGGCTCCGTCTGTCCCGCTGGCGTGAGTCGGGAACACAGTGTGTTGTAGGTCAGGAAGTATGTGGCGAACGAAGGCCCGTCTCTGAAGGCCAGAGGAAGCGCTCCTCGGTAAAGCCCCGAAACGCCCTCGTGTTTAGCGATGCTCAGCAAACAGTGGACCGGCCCGCGGTATCGGGGCTTCCCGTGACTCAATCCACCGCGCCGGCTCTCGGTCTGACACTGCAGACGGACTTTCACCAGGTCGCCCGGTGACATTACAGAGATCTGAGGGAAAACACAATAAAAATATGGTTTTAAAAATCATAACAACGCAACTGTAGTATAGCGGCGCAGCCAAACCAAAGTTTACTCACACACCTTCAACATCATCACATCATCACAGTTTATTCACTATAGTGGTGATAAACATGAGCAGAACTCAGTGGATATTTGACTGGTTTTGTCCGTCCTTCTGTTAGACTCTCACACATGAATTATGTTGAATATCTGTCAGCTGTTAAATTTAACTCCACAATTAGAGTATACCAGTTTAGCTCAACCAGTGACCAAGCAATGCTTCATGTTGTTCAGTGTGTGTGTAAAAAGAGCATTAGCAATTACAGAAAACACACTTCAGCAAAACATCATCAGCTCAAAGTGGAGGAGTAATATTTGCTCCCATATTAGTCTCTGTATGAAGAATATTTGGGTGTAATATGCCACAGTTTACTTTATTTTGCTCTCCTCACTTACATAAATGAGCTATAGTGTCCGGCACACACTAGTGAAACATATCAAAAATGATATCTGGCGTCTGAATCATTTTTGGTTTGACTGTATATCGTTAAATATAATACACAAAATTTACCAACTCATTGTTCACAGAATATAGAAGGAAAAAAAACATTGGAATCACTTTCAGAACGATTTGTTTTCCAGCTGATGAACGATAAAAACATTGACAGCCAATCAGAGCCCATCCTGCTTTAAAGAGCGCGAGCATTTAAAGCGACAGGCGACTTATTATAAACAGAACGATATGGTGTGAGTGCTAATATACTTGTTATGGTTATCTTTATTATAATTCTTGTGAGTCAGTTTTATTGCAAATCACGTTGTCACAGACATCTTAAGTCCATTAGAATGAGTTAAGCCTGTTCACACCAAGGAAGATAACTAAAAAAGATAACTAAAACGTTTTAGTGTCACTGTCCACACCAGCGCACATTCGCACAATATCATTCTGTTTATTTTATTTTGAAGTTTTATGATTTAGTTGATTTGTACACGGTAAAGTTTATTTACCAAGTCAAACATAATAAAATGCCTAAATGTTTACAATTATTATTTACCCAGCGAGAAAGTAAATATAATCTCAGAGGACTATGTATATTTAATCAACCACAAGTATATTCTACATTAAGAGAACATTGTTTATCAAATAAAGGATTTAAATTATGGAATAATTGCTGTAATGAGTTAAAACAAGCCACGTCTATTTTTCAGTTTAAAAATATTTATAAGAGGATAACATTGGAAAAATATTCAATAGAATGAACATTAATTAAATAGGCTTGCTTCTGGTGTGGACAATGGTCCACCAATGTGTTAATGTTAATTTTATGATCAGATGTTGTCATTAATGTGTTGCATTTATGATTCTAAAGTTAAGGGCAGGCACAATAAGCTTTAGCTTCTGCCTGCACCTGGTCATCTATTGTGTTTATGTTTCGAATGATTGATTGAATGATTTGTAAATGACCAAACCGAAATAAATGAAAATGAAATGAAAATTTTCGTGCTGAAGTTTTATGAAACACTCAGCAGATTATTGCCGAGAAAGTTTTAAAAAGTGAACTTTTTTTTAACAAATTTTACATTTGAAAAATAAAAATTGTATATGACATATATATTTTCCAAAACACATTTTACTCTAAAACTGTGAGAAAATCAAAGCCATAAATCTAAACAAGTTGTGTTCAAAATTTGAGGGTTAAAAATGTCAGGATATGAATCAAAAATTGAATTTCAACTAAAAACTATAATTCTTGATATCTGTAGTTGTATTTTAACTAGTGAAATGTCACCATTCAAATTCAATTGCTGATATCAAGAATTGATTTCTTACTAATTGAAATTCCAACATCACAAATCAGAAATACAATTCTCACTACTTTTTGATATCAACAATTACATAGTTACTAGTGCAAAAGTTTATTCTTAATATCAACAATTGAATTGCTACTAGTAACAATGTTCATTATTGATATCAATAATTCTATTTTCACTAGTGACGATGTTAATTTCTGATATCGTGAATGTGATTGTTTCTAGTAAGAAAGCCATTTTAGATATCTGAAATTATATTGATATCAGAAATACATTTTCAGATATCAAAAGAGAAAATTTTTACTAGTAGCAATTCAATTTGCGCACAGAAAGTATTCTCGCCGCTTGATAAACTTACGGTTGAGCCGCTGTCGTCACTCGGACTATTTTAACGATGTCTTTAATAACTTTCTGTTCCGGCAAGTTTCAATTACAATAGAAGCCTATGGAGGAGTGAGACAGCTCTCAGATTTAATCACAAATATCTTCATTTGTGTCCCGAAGATGAAGGAAAGTCTGACGGGGTTGAACAACACGAGGGAGAGTCATTACTGACAGAGTTTACATGTTTGGGGGAACTATCCCTTTAACCTTTTCGAAGCATGTCCATGATTTTCTTGTGTTTTCGCACAGCAAGTGCCAAAACCTTCGTACCATTCCGATGAAGTAAATAAAAAAACTAGGGCTGTCAGTTAAACGCGTTATTAACGGCGTTAACCAAACCCATTTTAACGGCGTTAATTTTTTTATTGCGCGATTAACGGTCTTTTTGGCCTAGCAAACTTTGTAGTTTTTTTCTCATGCTTTTGCAACAGGACGCAGCGCGGCGCTATGAAACCCATTCATTTCAATGGCTTGCGCCGCGCGAGGACGTTTTGTTGCTTCGTCGACCAAAGCGCAAGCGGATCTAGCTAGACCGGAAACAAAACATACACACTCGTTTGGGCTTGCGAGCCGGCCAAATAGTTGGTCATCGTTACGTTTTGAGTGGATGACGAGCGCGAGACGCCGAAATGGATGCCAATAAGATTCTGAATGGAAAGTTTACTTGTAAAAAGTTGCCAAATGGTTCCATTGACGAGACCAAAGTGATCTGTGTGTTCTGTCATTGTGAACTGAGCTATCATCATCGCAGCACGTCAAGTCTGAAACACCACTTGATGATGGCCAAGCACACACACACACACACACACATGCACACACACACACACACACACACACACACACACACACACACACACACACACACACACACATGCACACACACACACACACACACACACACACACATGCACACACACACACACACACACACACACACACACACACACACACACACAGCTGATGCGAATCCTCCGCCCCCTCGTCAATATCAGGACCTCGTCAGTATTTCTTTCACCCTTTTATTGATGGACAGTGTAACATTGTGTGAGAGATTATTTGCTCCAAGTGAGAATGTTAGTGTGAAATTGAACACAGTATATGTCAATGTTGTTTTCAATAAAAAACATTTGCACACAATAAGCCGATCCACTTTTCCATGTTGATAAGAGCATTAAAATGAGAAAAAATAATGGGACAAAAAGAAATCAAGAGACATTTAGAATAGATAAAAATGTGCGATTAATTGCGATTAATCGCGAGTTGACTATAACATTAATGTGATTAATCGCGATTAAATATTTTAATCGTTTGACAGCACTAAATAAAACGTAAAATACTGTGTGTGTAAAGAGAGCGAAGAGCAGCACTCGCTCGCCTGACCTGAGCCACACCGCCCGCCAGGCCGGACAGGAAGATGTCCAGTTTGGAGTTGTGCGCGCCGGTCCCGCGGAGCCGAGCGAGACACTGGAGACAGTTCCGGTACGTGCCGAACACCACGGACGAGGTCATGGATATAGTGGTGACGGGCAAAGCCATTCCCTTAAAGAAGCCCTGGACCTGGAGCAAACACACCAGAGCAACATCCGGACAGAAATACACAGCTCTGTTATTATATGCAGAGACTTGAGCATTCACAGGGTTATCATCATCAGAACTAGCGAACTGTAGTCGCTGTTGTAAACCAGCGTCTGTTGTTCATAAATGTGCTAATGCTATACAAGTAAAGTTGCTGATTACATGACAAAAATTGTAGTTAGTAACTTAGATTACTTATTTAAAGGTGCCATGTGTTAGAATTGAGGTAAAAATATCCAAAAGCACACATCAAAAGAATGAGAAGAAATAAGGGCGATGATGTCATTAAAAAAATGAGAAGTTATAGTGCTGCCGAGATATCAACCTGAATTAGCATGCTAAATTACTAGCCCCGGCCCGACAGGTGTCGTAATACCAGTTTCGGCCATGGGAGGCGGTGTGCGGGCAACATAACCACCAGCCAAACTGCAACACACCAATAACTCGCACGGCTTGTGGGCGTACTTGAACCTGATGTCAATCGTGTGGAAAGTACAGCCCACTACTACACTTCAGTTCAGGGAAGAGAGGGGACCTATATTATGTTTATTAAATTGCTTTCCTGAGGTAAATCTGACATATTTGTTCTCCAGCTATGTTATTGACCTGCAAGCTGATTAAAAAAAATGATTGGTCGATATTATGTATGAGGAATACATTTTGGTAAGTTGTAGCCTACTGTATCTTTCAACAGTGTTCATGTTTTTTTTACTATTACCGTCGTAGTTTTATCAAAAATATGGTTAAACGTTGTGCCTGGGGCGTTTGTAACACAGATACGCGTTTCCCAGAGAGGTTGGAGGGGGGTGTGCGGTTTTTTCCCTTCCCAAAACCGAAGTCAAATCCTGACAAGTGTCGTCTAGCACACGCTGCTAATAATACAACGTTATACTCGTCGCGTAGTCCGTTTGCTTTGTAATAACGATTATAGAAGTGAATAGAGACCTCCAGCTTTGCATGAACAGTGTTGCTCCGTGATATTGTTAGTCCCAGCCTCCGTCTCCATTAGTAGGATATGCGGTGGCTCATATTTTGACTGTGACCGGTCTGCTTTTGCCTCTGTTTGGATGCCTTGTTGTTCCTTGCGTTTCACCTGTATGTCGTGAATATAGCCTTCGAACGTATATTGCAGCCCCTTTTGCCTACTTCTATCGGACACTTTATTTGCTGCATTATAAAAGTTTGATAAAATTTCATCAGGAAGAGCTGTCACAGCATACGCCATGTTGATACCGGAGCCCAGATGAAGTTTGTTTGACGTAGCAACAGTAACTAAGGGGGGCGGGGCTTAGCCAAAGGCGAATTGCGTAATAAAATTGACAGAATCTGAGAGCTTAGATTTTTTTATATCACAACTAACCTGCTCTGTCTAGTCTGTCGGTCTCTTTGCTTTGCGATTTTTCTGTGCGTGACAAAATTGATGTGTGGCGTGAGAGCGTGTGAAAAGTGTCAATCGCGTGTGTCTCACGGTGAATTCGTGAGAGTTGGCAGCTCTGAATGGCGGCTATCTTGGTCAACATCAGCGAATGCTGTCTGTCAAATAAATGTAATTCAAACTAACAGTAAAAATGTAATATGAACAAAACGAAAATGAACATACTCACTGGTAAAGGTGAAGGGGAGTAGCTTGAAGATGTCATATTTAACAATCACTTGACATCAACCAACGTTCCTCTGGAGTCAAAACGACCTATTAGGAGTTGGCTCGCTTCGGCTATGGCGAATGTGGAGTATGAATTTATTTTTTGGCGGACATTACACAAGGCACCTTTAACCCTCTGGTAGTGCTCGGGTATCGGTCAAAAATGAAAGAATTTTTTTATTTACATGAAATTTTTATTTTACTGTATAGTTATTTGTTTTTTTATTTAAAGGAGTCATAATGTAGTATTAACTTTGATACCCACGCTCTATTATAGTCATTTCATGCCCTTCTAAAAAAGAAAAATTGGAAAAAAATAAACAGAGAGCTCGTTTGACCCTTATTTCTGAATGCATTATTGTCTCGCGAGATCTGATGCGAGGTTTTGGCTGTCGTGGACGGTCATTTTAATAATGCAAATGAGGGGCGCGTTGATTGGTGGCAGGAAGGAGGGGGCTTGACACCGCAGGTAACTTCAGCATATCATTCCAAAAAGAGATCATGGCGCAAGTTGTTAATGAACCCGACCCGGCCGCGACCTACGGGATTCAACCGTATATGTTTGAGCCAGACTCTGAACCAGAGCTGGAAACGGAAGAGGAACAACAGTCAATAGAAGGACGTCTGCAACATCAACATGTCTCTGAATGGTAAAGACAATTTTTTTGACTGAGACATACATTAACATCAGTAACGAGCTAAAACGTTTTTTGCTATTTTCTCCCACATAAGTTTAGCTTTAATTTAATGTAGATTACATTAACGGAGATGTAGTCTACTTTATTTTCAGCTTACAGTGGTTATAGAGATTAACGTTTGCTATAATGTGTTGTTTTTGCCTTTTTTGACGTTGTGGTTTTTTAGATATTTAATAATTTTCATCTGCAGACATGTAACGTTATGTTTTTCTTTATGTTTATTAATTCTTGACTGTTTTTTAAATGTATCTATCCTTATCTATTATATAAAAGAATCAATACAATGATATGTTGTCATTGTTATATTGTATACGATTATATTAAATAATAGCTGTATCATTTTCTAGTCTGTTTAAAGTGGAAAGATGTGGCTAGCATTCGTAGAGTCCATTCCCCGTGTTTATCACATACATTAACCGCATTAGTAGTTAGCTGCTATTTACACAAAATATAGTAATAAAAACACAGTCTTACCGTTTCAAATTCAGGCAAGTCCCTGATTGTTGGAATGGCACCTTTTTCCAAACGTAACTTCGATGCCAACTTCGCCTGATATTGCCCCAAATTTGTAAAAGATTATTTTGTGAAATGTTTAGCGCAGACACCTAACGTTGAGCAAGTTGAGATGGTTGTTGGAACAGCGTCATTGAAAATAAATTTCATCCACTTGTCCCTTGTAGTTTGGTCAGTTTTGGGTAAAGAAAAAACATTAGAATGTGGATTATGACAGTCAACCACAGAGCAACTCACGTGTGCACTACGTATCTGCATCTTTCTTGACTGAATATGATGGGGAGAGGGGCAGGGCGGGCCTCCTCTGCGGTGTCCATATATGGTATATCCGGCCCCGTCTTGACGTCAAGTCGGGGGAGAAATTGAAATCTCGTATTTGAGTGCGCGTGCACGTTGGCTAGTTTAACAACCCTGGGGTAAACAAACGCTTCACTTTTGAATATCGGCATCCCGGCCAATGTATAATCGTTAGTCAATCATAACATACATTGATTCTCATGGAAAAGTGAAAATTGCACATTATGACTCCTTTAATATTTTGTATTTTTAGGGGATTTTATTGAACTAAATTATACTTATGCAGTAGTTATAATCCATTTATTCACTTTTTGACAGTGTACCTGAAAATGAATCACAGACTGAAGTTTGGTCTCTTTTTAAAAGAAACACTCAGAAGATTATCGCCGGAGTGAAAAAAGTTAGAAAATTGTACATTTATTGTGATGAAAAAAAAAAAAATTGAAATATGTATTTCACATGTTGTATATGTGAAAAATGTATGTTCACCTTTACCAAATTTCATGCCATTACGATGAAGTAAAAAATTCTAAAAAAAAAAAACTTTAAAAAACAGTTATGTAACTACACATGCTAATGTTTCTGAATACTTTTTGATTACTTTTGACCTAACTCATTTATGACTTAGATTTGAATGGGATTATTGTGTACCACATTTATACATTAAAACAAAGAAAATACATTCAAAAGGGTTAAAATAATAATTATGGGTAATACTTTAGCGTTCAATTCTCATTATTTAACCAGTTGCTTACTAGCATGCTATTTATAATTTGCTGTTTATTAGTACTTTTAATGCACATATTAATGCCTTATTCTGCATGATCATATGCATCCCTTAACCCACCCCACACCTAAACTACTTTACTAACGATTAATAAGCAGCAATTAAGAGTTTATTGAGGCACAAGTCATAGTTAAAAGTGAGAATTGGACCCTGTGACTGAATTTGGGAGAATCAAATGAATGAGGAATAATTTACTGTCATTGTGTGAATAATATGCAATCATGAAATCCATACAAAGGCAACTGTAATCTGATTAAGAGCATTTTAAAATGTAATATAATCTAATTACAAGTAGTACATTTTTGATTACATGATCCAGATTACATGTAATCAATTACTACCCAGCACTGGATATTATAGTTAACTACTGTAAAACCATAACAAAAAATGCTAACACTTTATTTTACAGTGTCCTTGTTACATATGTTGCATGCACTTACAATAGTAATAACAGTAAATTAGCATTTACTAATTATTAGTAATCATAATTACATGCAACTAACCCTAAACCAAACCCTAACCCTATAGTAAGTACATGTAGTTGCTTAATATTACTCAGTACTTAAATATATAATTACACTGTAACAATGACACCTTAAAATAAAGTGTAACCCACAAAATTGTTACTTTAAAATTATAAAACAATAGACAAAAAAGAATAAAAATACAAAAAGAAAATTACTAAAATTCAAATGAAATTAATTCAAACTAATATTATCTGAAAGATACTTTAATAACACTGCATCACAGGAATGATGTTAGGAAGGTGCACTAAACATTAAACACAAATGTAAATTTCTCACCCCTTCTTTCTTGACGGTCATTACGATGCACTGCCAGATTCCCGTGAACTGTTTCTGAGTCTGGATCCGGACCTGTGCAGAAGTCCAACACACACACACACACACTCAAGTCTGGAGGACATGCTAAAACAGCAACAAGTGTGTGAAATCACCATGATTCATGTCTGAGGTTAAAGGCACAGTGTGTAAGTTTCGCCACTAGAGGTCGCTTATTCAAAACCCAAAGCATAACTTGATGCCGTGAATGAGCTTGACCAGAGAGTGTGTAATAAGTGGAGAACTCCCACTCTCAGTAAACGTCCGGCTCCTGAACTGGCTGCAGTTCCACTTCGGCTCCACATGGGGGCGCTCACAGGACGAGTGCAGAATGAATGGAGGTCTATGGAGATATACCCCTCAAAATACACTTTTCACAGGATATCATTTTTTTGTCTAGTAATTTGAATGTTGTATTCGAAACGAGATGCAAAGAAATTACACATTCCTGGGTGTTAGATTCTTTAGAGTCACTTATTTGCTTTAAAAAGTCTTTTAAAATGCCAATGACGTCACACACATCGTACGACCAGAGATACTGCTTTACGGCAATCCTTTAGTCAATTCGGTGCGTTCGCGCTCTGCACTTTCTGTTCTCTCACAGGTAAACACACGAGCTAGAAGAGTTTCTGTAAAACTAAATCCGGATGCCACGATGCCATCAAGCGGTGTCTCTGGCCGTAATCAGTCCTTCAATGACCAACCAGCGTTCATTAGCAGAATGCTAGCGTGTTATGGGCAACAACAACTCAACCTGGAAGAAATCAAAAGGACATAAGTACTCATTCATTCAACTTTCGCCCAATAACCCATGTTGAACTTGCAAAACCTACAATCAAATCTGAGATTTCTCAACGGCAATCGGGTGAGAGAGACACATTTAGCCGTCTAGCTCCATAGACTCCCATTCACTCACGCACTCGGACGATCGCCCCCAGTGGAACTCTGGAGGAACTACAACCATGATTCGGTACAATAGGACTTAACAGGGAGTGGCCAGGCTCTCTGTAGACGGGCTCTGGCTTGACTATGACTCGTGAATAAGTGAATGTATTAAAGTTTTATAACGTTATTGTGGTATGAAGCAAAACGCAACATTTTTATAACTCTTATATAGTGCAGTTGCCGCTCCTTTCGCTTTGTTATGTTTATTTTACGATTAAAGTTGGGATTAAACGTTCACCTCCTTCTTCCCCGAACTTGAACTTTGTTATGGTTATGTTTGATCACTTAAATTTACATTATTTTATTCTAATGAAACAGGCTGAATTATTAATTCATGTCACTTTGTTTGATAAATTTAAATAGTTGGGTAACGCAGCGCTGTTTCACTCGATCAAAACAATCATACTTAAAATTATGGAAGCTTGTTTCTGCCACAGAATGAAAAATTAAAAAGGTAATTGCGACTTTATCTCGCAATTCTGACTTTATTTCTCAGAATTGTGAGATATAAAGTCAGAATTGCGAGATATAAAGTCAGAATTTATTGATATAAAGTCAGAATTGCAGGTTATAAAGTCAGAATTGCGTGAAATAAAGTCGCAATTGCGTGATATAAAGTCAGAATTGCGTGATATAAAGTCAGAATTGCAAAATATAAAGTCGCAATTGCGTGATATAAAGTCAGAATTGCGTGATATAAAGTCAGAATTGTGAGATATAAAGTCAGAATTGCGAGATGTAAAGTCAGAATTGCGTGATATAAAGTCAGAATTGCAAAATATAAAGTCGCAATTGCGTGATATAAAGTCAGAATTGCGTGATATAAAGTCAGAATTGCAAAATATAAAGTCGCAATTGCGTGATATAAAGTCAGAATTGCGAGATATAAAGTCAGAATTGTGAGATATAAAGTCAGAATTGCGAGATGTAAAGTCAGAATTGCGAGATATAAAGTCAGAATTGTGAGATATAAAGTCAGAATTGCGTGATATAAAGTCAGAATTGCGAGATATAAAGTCAGAATTGCAAGATATAAAGTCAGAATTGCAAGATATAAAGTCAGAATTGCAAGATATAAAGTCAGAATTGCGAGATATAAAGTCAGAATTGTGATATAAAGTCAGAATTTTGTGATATAAAGTCAGAATTGCGAGATATAAAGTCAGAATTGATTGATATAAAGTCGCAATTGCGTGATATAAAGTCAGAATTGCGTGATATAAAGTCAGAATTGTGATATAAAGTCAGAATTGCGAGATATAAAGTCAGAATTGTGATATAAAGTCAGAATTGTGATATAAAGTCAGAATTTTGTGATATAAAGTCAGAATTGCAAGATATAAAGTCAGAATTGCGAGATATAAAGTCAGAATTGATTGATATAAAGTCGCAATTGCAGATTATAAAGTCAGAATTGCGTGAAATAAAGTCGAAATTGCGAGATATAAAGTCAGAATTGTGAGATATAAAGTCAGAATTGCGAGATATAAAGTCAGAATTGCGAGATATAAAGTCAGAATTGTGTGATATAAAGTCAGAATTGCGAGATATAAAGTCAGAATTGTGTGATATAAAGTCAGAATTGCGTGATATAAAGTCGAAATTGAGTGTTTTTTCTTGCAATTGCGACTTTATATCTCAGAATTGCGACTTTATATCTCAGAATTGCGACTTTATATCTCAGAATTCTGACTTCATATCTCGGAATTGTGAGTGCGTTGAAAGTTTTGTTATATCATAACTTGTTGCACTTTGCAGTAAACTAGATCGATATTAGAATATCATATTAATAAAAGCTGAATGACTCTTGTTAAATGGCATGCAATTCATTTTTAAAACAATGTATGGTGGAGAAAATGCAGTATTATTGTCAGTACAAATACAACTTTCTGATTTACTTTTTGGGTACAAACGTGTGATTTGTGGTAAAACAATAAACAACAAGAGATTCAAAAAATAAGATTAACTGTGTTGAGC
This sequence comes from Rhinichthys osculus, assembly GCA_029959095.1. Lineage (NCBI taxonomy): Eukaryota > Metazoa > Chordata > Actinopteri > Cypriniformes > Leuciscidae > Rhinichthys > Rhinichthys osculus. The sequence goes on from JARWKJ010000012.1 coordinate 1,979,547, forward strand.
TATAATGATTAGTTTTGCTCATCTGTCTAATAAAACATTAAAGCATCTTTGATGGTTTCTACAAAAGTAAAAGCGTAAATCGAGGTTAACGCGGATATGACATCACTGACAGGGCCGTTGCACTCGTTAAAACGGCTGATTTCTCTGGATTGTTGGAAACATTTTAGATAATGTACAGTTAGTACACAACTCAACTAAATATATAACATTGTTTTAGTGGTTTTTGGATATTTTAATCCAGAAATCTTACATATTGTGCCTTTAAGAGCCGAAAAGTTCAATAATGCAGGTGAAATGAGTTTACTTTGACCGTGTCCAGTGGATATCCGACCGCAACGCCACACGCTCCTGCAAAACAACAGCAGATCAACATGAAAACCCCAAAGTCAAAATTAGAATATTGTGAAAAGGTTTTCATATCTGTAAGCCATAATCATCACAATTATAACAAATAAAGGCTTGAAATATCTCACTTTGCATGTAATGAGTCTATATAATATATTAGTTCCACCTTTTAAGTTGAATTACTGAAATAAATGAACTTTTGCACGATATTCTAATTTTTCGAGTTTCACCTGTGTGTAATAATCATGCACTCGAGTACGACACATGCCAATATCATTTGTTTGTATGTTTAAGTTTCCAATAATTGATATGCAGAACAAAAGAAATACTAAATATTTGGGAAGAGCTGCTGAAAAGAACAAGTTTTAACCCAATCCTGTTCAACATGTTCAATCTGTTGATAAACACACACACCTGACTCAGCTCATCAGATCATTAGTGGAGGTGTAAGACCTGAAGTGAATGGGTTAAAGAAGGAAGACGCCCAAAATATTAAAGTCCCCCTGTGGTGAAAATCCAGCTTTTAATGTTGTTTATGTGTCTATGTGGTGTTTTTAATATGCTTTAAGACACACCATGTGTAAGTTCATAAGTCGACAGCATTGCTGAGTATTTTCTGCTTAAAACTGCAGTGAACCAAAGACAGTCTCAAAAACACGGTTTGAAATCGCTGGTGTTTCTGACGTCACAAACGACCTTGTAACCAATCAGATCAACGTGTGATCGTCAACCAGTGGATCTCTGAGCTGAGGGAGTGAGTGGAGGCGGGGCTCATTTGCATATTCATAGAGCCACGCATACTAAATGAGGCGAGGCTGTCGAGTTACATTCAAGATATGGGGAAAAAAAACATTTAAATAAGTAATTTTGGTGATCAAAGATGAGTTTTACGGGGTTAAAATGATTGACTACAGGGGGACTTTAATACAGTTGGACTCCAGGAACAGAGATGAGAACCTCTGTCTACACTAGTGCTAATTGAGGATTTTGACAAAGCATTTAATATATCATATTTATGCCTTCATCTGTTTTATATAATTTTTTATACATACATGATTGAAAAATAATGGTGTAAATTAAAGGATTAATTCACTTTTAAAAAAAAAATTGCTGATAATTTACTCACCCCCATGTCATCCAAGATGTCCATGTCTTTCTTTCTTCAGTCGAAAAGAAATTAATGTTTTTGATGAAAACATTCCAGGGTTTTTCTCCATATAATGCACTTTGCTGGGCACCAAACGGTTCAAGGTCTATTGACCGTTTCAGTGCAGCTTCAAAGGGCTTTAAACGATACCAGACGATGAATAAGGGTCTTATCAAGCGAAACGATCGGTCATTTCAAAAATAAATAAAAAAGTTAAAGTTTTATAGGCACAAATGCTCGCCTTGCGAACTCTCCTGTTCGAACTCGTTCATCAAAATGAACGAATCTTTTTTCGAGTCAATGACTTGTTCATTTGAAACGGTCATTTAGACCTTGAACCGTTTGGACCCCATTGAAGTCCATTATATGGAGAAAAATCCTGGAATGTTTTCATCAAAAACCTTCATTTCTTTCCGACTGAAGAAAGAAAGACATGGACATCTTGGATGACATGGGGGTGAGTAAATTACCAGCAAAAGTTTTTTAAAAAGTGAACTACCGGTACTCCTTTAAGTTTACATACCTCTACACTCCCTCCATGGGCTTCATATATAACTCTATGTGTTCTTGACTCAAGTTTAACCCTTTAACTGTCATGTGTGAGCATCGATGTGAAAATGCACTATCCAAATCATCTTTATTTATACAGCGCTTTTAACAAAGGATTGTTCCAAAGTGGCTTTACAGTGATAATAGGAACTTAAAGTAACAGACAGAGATTGTTTTGGTTTTATAGCAGCTCTAGAATAAAGTTATTTTCCTATCCAAAAATAAATAGACAATGTGGATAATCTATTTAAACCACTTCAAAAAATGAAAGTGTAACAAAGTTATACAAGTACTTTAAGTGTTGTTCACGTGATCTCTTGTCCCAATAAAAGTTGTGCTTTATTATATATATATATATATATAATCAGTGTGTTAAACATTGTCTTAAACCATTTTTTTGTGTCTCAAATGAAGAAAACACAATAGTATTTGGCAGTTTTTAGACATGCGTGTAGTGATGGTGTAATAATAGATTCCCATTTCCCAGGCAAACTATTGAGATGAGAATAGTTTCACTAGTTTTATCTCATTCATTGCTGTATGTAAATATTGCATCCATGAAATGGTTAAATTGAGGCACTTGATGTGTAATGAAACTCTCCAATATAGCCTACATTTCCAATGGTGCATTTTCATTCATTCATCAATAATACTTTGGGATATTAAATTCTCTGCTGCGTCACGCATTGCTTTTTTTTTTTTTTTTTTTTTTTTTTTTTTTTAATTTAACTTTTACATGTTTTTATTTGTTTCTCTCTCTTTCCCATGGACCATACTGATAACATGTAGGATATTATTCCTTGCTTCAATGCAACACCGAGTTGGTTTTAATGTTATATAGCCTACATTTTCTCATTGTCTCAAAAACAAAACACCGACACCGAGAGCATTTAACATATATATTCTCTCAAATCATCATTTCTAATACAAAACTGAGAATTGAACCAGACAAACAACAGTCTTTAAACTTTATATAGCCTACCTCCCACTGATCCTGCAAGGAAGTCGGCGAAATGCATCGTTGAAACTGCTTTACCTATGACATTATTGTTGCTTCTGTTCTGATAAATAATTGTGTAACGCAGAGATCCGTAGAGGTCGCAGGAGGATCTGCGTTAGTCCTTTTGTAACAGTCCCTCATCCTCACGTGGTTCCGCTGACAGATGCAGCTCGTCGTGCATGTTCCGATTTAACAGCAATAATGAGAAACTAGCTTTTTATTGGCAGTCGTGCATGTTTAATACGCTATCTCTATTTTATCCTTCAACTTTATTTGACTGTACAACTCGTGGTTTTGTTATTTCTATCATGTGAGCTCATTTCCATAACAGGTGATTAGTTGCATTGCATTTTTGCGCATTTGATGAATAAACCTTTATTTAATTAGTTCGAAGTGATCACATACAGACAGAGTGAATTGATTCGTACACACATTGCACCATTCGCTTTTAGAAGACATAAACACATGCTGATGCAACGCGGAAGAGAAATTACGAGTCCAATGAATCTTTGTGACGTGATTCCTTTCGAAAGATTCTATTGAATCGATTCGTAAAGCGTTCGCACGAAGTGCGCAAGCTAATAGACGAACTACGATCTAGAAAATATAGCGACAACAACATGAGCATACCACATATTTATTTATCTAAAAACAAGGAAACATTTTGTTGAGTAAAAACCGAATCAGTCGAGCAATTCACTGAAATGAACCATCCGAACGAACCGACTCCCAAAACGCTAGCGCTACTACGGCGAAGGCGAGATCGTAAATATTAATTAGGTAACTTCCTATGGCGAAGGATTGGCCTCTGAATATTAAAAACCGAGTGATGACGTATTTGTTAACCATCCAATAGAAATGAATTGACTTTGTGAATATTAACAACACGCCTTCGCCCACGCAAAGAGTCACCGGAGAGAGGAACAGGAATCCTTTTTTAAATCCGCGAGTCGCGATTGGGCGCGCACACACACACCTCCTGCACACACCAGAAGACCGGACACAAATAGACAGGGAAGCCAGCAGGCTGTGGTCAAGCGAGCAGGCGAAATTTTCCACTACGACCTGATTAGAGACCTCGGGTTAGCGCAGAGCTCGTGCACGACAGCGAGTTTCTGCTTCGCTTCTGCTGCAACTCTCACAGGACAGGCCTGAGAACAGCTAACTCTGACACACATCTCTGAGCTCGTCTAGGGAAGCTTTCTGTCAGCTCGAAGCAGTGATGGACTTCCTTGCTGGCTGTTTAGGAGGTAAGATACATCACTACTAGTGCAGGATACAGTAGAGTACATTCATGTCATGTCTGTTGTGTGAATCAGTAGATTAAGACTCGGTTAAGCTCGTTAAGAGGGGCTGTTAACCCTCGTCCTGTGCGTGAGGGTTTGTGGCCAGCACAGCAGATGGATCAGAGTAGATAGACTTGTAATCAGATCCGGTCATTCATATAGTTTAAGTGCAGTAATTAATCATGCATGTGTATAAAGTTTATTTTGAACTTCAGTTATGTCATGTAATTTACACAGATCGATTTATTCACACATGCTGAATTATTTGTAGTGGAACAGGAAGCCACGTCAAGCAGGACACGTGATAGAGTTGAGTTTTTGTTTATTGTGTTTCTGAAATGCCTAGTATTAAGATCTATGTAATGTGCTAAAGAGCTAATATAATCGAAGAATTAATTTTATGTCATCTATCTGTCTATAACTTTATTTTTCTTAATATTTGTTTAGCTACCTAAAATATATATATATATATATATATATATATATATATATTGTTGTTAAGTATTGAACGATACTTTATGTTGAAGTGGTCGATGTCACGTGATGGAATTCTGTTCCGCTGCGTTCGAAGGAATGGAATGTTACATTGTGACTGATTGATTGTGACGTTCTAAATTGGTTACAATGTCAACGTTCTTCTGAAAGATTCTAAAGGCTGTTTACATTTAAACCTTTGATAAGATGATGTCACGTGTAATGTACAGTACATAGCTGAACGAATATACACACATTCAAGGAATCAATGTGTTTCATTTGCACAAGATTTGGTCTTTTTATTATTTATAGAACATTCATTTTAAATGCTATTGTAATGTAGATGCATCAACTGGAAAGATTGCTTTGATCATGAATATCGGGTCAGGGGCGTCTGTGGTGGTCTGGGCCTTCAGGGGCGTGGAAAACACATTCACACACTGATTGTCTGAATATGGCACAGTCTAAGTGAAAGCTTATGATTGATTGTTGAATGAATATGTAACCTACAAGCCTCCTTGACGTCCTTCTATTCTCTTGTGCAAATAACAGACATGCTTGAAGTGCCGTGAAATGTGTTTCCCGGAAGATCCCAGAATAACCTGTCCATGTCCTGTAAAACTCCCGGCACACACACACACACACACCCCTGCGCGAGCCAATCCAGCGGCGGGACGAGGGCTGCGCCTTCATATCGGCTTGTGTTTCATTTCACAGACGCCAAGATGAAGTGCTTCAGAAATGTTGGAACACATTATGGTGGATCAGCACAGCGTTCATGTTTTCCTATGTTTATAAATGTTGTGCACTACGCTAACACAGCTATGCTGAAGCTCAAACAGTCGAGCGATGGCGCTTGCAATGCCAAGGTCATGGGTTCGATTCCCAGAGAAAGACAGAACTGATGAGAATGTAAATGTGTGCCTTGAAATACAATGCAAGTCGCTTTGGATAAATGTGAAACCTCTATGAACGCGCATCAATCATAGAGAGTTCGACCAATCACAGCATTCGGTTCATTCCCCAAATAGCAAGCAGAAATGTTAGATAAATGCATAAGGCCGATCATTAGAAAGAGACTGTAAATCGAGTACAGTAATCACTAAACCGGTCGGGTGGATCATGTTTTACTGTTGTTGTTTTTTTTGGCCGAATGAAGAAATTAAAGATAGACATACAGTAAATATGAGTTATTGTCCTTGTTTTGGTTTGATTATGACCAGTGTTTATACTAAAATACGGCCTTAACAGGAATTCAGTCATAATTCAGATATCTATATCACTTTCCAGCCGTATTCCTTAACACTTTCAGCACAACATAATGTGCAGGTTAGCAAAGATTTTAATATATATATATATATATATATATATATATAATTTGTATGTTTTTATGCATATATATATATATATATATATATATATATATATATACACATTATATTATATTTCTCATATATATATATATATATATATATATATATATGTGTGTGTGTGTGTGTGTGTAATAGAATATAATTTTAAAAAAATAGAATATAATTGTATGTATATAAATGCATTAATACGTTAATGTGTGTATATATATATATATATATATATATATATATGAGAAATAATTGTATAATTTAATTTATATATATTTATATGTAAATGCATGCCATAAACACACACATATAATACAAATAAAATCTATTTAAACAAGCAAAGCACGTTTTCCACAGTTTTTTACTCAATTTAATGCTATATTTAATATTTTTTTTATGTGCACCAATATAACAATATTCAATACTAAACCGCTATTTACTTGCACATTATTAAATGTATTTTTAACATAAAATATTCCATGCACACAGAGACTTTCGTGAACATTAGTGATTGATTTGGGTAAATGGACTGTTTGAAATGAATCACATTTCCGAATATGTTTTAATTTGCATAGCGGCAGCAAATATAGTGAATATCAGCATCATCATACAGTAACCCTGATGACGTGAGTGTGTAGTGAATGCTGCGTGCTGATTGGTCAAGCCTGGCCGACGCCTTTGGTTTTGATTACGTGTGTGTGAACGTGTTCGGTCATGTGGATTAGCACTGGTCCTCATGGCAGGTTCAGTATGTAGCCACTCATATCTAATGGTGTGTGTGTGTGTGTGTGTTCATGTTTATATTACATTGTGGGGACCAAATGACCCCACAAGTATAGTAAAACCTGAAATCACCTACATTGTGTGGCCCAGCCAGCGGTCCCCATGAGGAAAACAGCGTATACATCATAATAAGTAATGTTTTTTGAAAATGTAAAAATGCAGAAAGTTGTGTGTGATGGGTAGGTTTAGGGATAGGGGCAGTGTGTGTGTGTGTGATGGGTAGGTTTAGGGATAAGGGCAGTGTAAGGGGACAGAATATACAGTTTTTACAGTATAAAAACCATTACGCCTATGGAGAGCCCCCACAAAGATGTGTGCACCTGTTTGAGTGTGTGTGTGTTTGTTTAGTACTGAGATCGTCTGAGTAACTCGAACCTCATGTGAGATTTCCAGTCCAACAAGAGTCGTTATAAAACACAGATCTGACTCTGTTGTCCATGTATAGCTGTGCTTATGACTGTGTGTTTCTAGCGCTGGACAACGAGTAATCACATCCAAAACTAAGTTTGTGTTTACATGATATATATATGTGTGTATGTGTAATTATTTTGTATATATAAATACACACATATACATGTATATATTTAAGAAATATGTGCATGTATATATTTTATACATCATAAAAATATAAATATTTTATATATATAAATAACATTTTTCTTAAATATATACATGTAAATGTGTGTATTTATATATACAGAATAATTATACACAGTACACACACTTATATTATGTAAACACAAACTTTTATTTTGGATGCGAATACTCGTTGCCCAGCACTAATTGTTTCATAATATTGTTTGACATAAATATCCAGTGTTTTGTCATGAATCCTCTAAAGTCCTGTGTGTGTGTGTGTGTGTGTGTGTGTGTGTGTGTGTGTGTGTGTGTGTGTGTGTGTGTGTGTGTGTGTGTGTGTGTGTGTGTGTGTGTGTGTGTGTGTGTGTGTGTGTGTGTGTGTGTGTTCAGGAGCTGCCGGTGTTCTCGTCGGACATCCCTTCGACACAGTGAAGGTACGTCTCCTCCGCTGCTGACTCCTCTATAAACCACAGCAAACGCTCATCATTGCTATTTCTGTCTGGCGTTTGGCGACGCGAGGCTGTTGTCTGTCGGGACACTTTACTCCGATCATCTCCGTTTCATGCCGAACCCTGTGACTTAAACATGACTTATAAATAAATCATTCTGTGAAAGCACATCATACCCGCGCTGAGCTCAGTTACTACCGGTGCGACTGACTAAACATAGTGATGCTGCTAACTTAGGGATGATGTGTTGTGAAATGTGAATTGCCTTGTTTATATGTGTAATAATAAAATAAAAATATATGTATATATATATATAGAGAATAATTATGTATATGTATTTGTATAAATATATATTAGGGATGTACCGATATCGATAATTCTTTGTTTAAAAGTCGATTGCCCGATAAATCTTAATCCAAATTTGTATGTAATTTTTGAGAGTCTGATTACAAAAGCAAAAGTCAAACCTAAAGCCACGTCCCAAACACACGATTGAACTGTTTTCATTATACTGTAATGCAGCCGATAGGACAGACTTGCGCTGCACATGTTTCTCCTCTTTTGATGCGAGTAATCCATTATTTATCGGCTTTAATATATCGTCCAAAGTTTCTTACCAGCCCGATAACTATAACATTAAAAATGCGCATATATTGGCCGATACCGATATGGTGGCCGATATATTGTGCGTCCTTAATATATATATATATAAATACACTGCATTTACAAATTTGTATATATATATATATAACATCATGTTTTTGCATTAGATATAACATATTACATGAACAGTTGAACCAAAAATATAAAACAAAATATCTATAATTTATAATATTGAATAATTTTAGTAAAAGAAAAAATAATACACACACACACACACACACAAATGTATATATATTTATATAAATATATTTATTCATTCATATATATATATATATATATATGAATGAATAAATATATTTGATATAAATAAATATAAATTTGTGTGTGTGTGTGTATTATTATTATTATTATTGTTATTATTATTATTTCTTTAATTTATTTTTTATTCAATATTATAAATAATTTTATTTTAAAAAATATTTTTGGTTCAACTGTTCATGTAATATGTTATATCTAATGCAAAAAAACATGATGTTTTGCAATATAATTACTAATACTGCTGTTAGATACCTAAAAAAAAAAAGTATAACACTCTGTTTCATTTGTATGTTCTGTTTGTTGCAATTGTTTCTGTATTATTTGTTTTGAAGCTTATTTTTATTTTGCTTGCTTGTCTTGAATATTCAGGCCCTACTTGGAAAAAACCTACTTGGCACAAGATAATATTTGAATGATTACATTGTTTTTTAATAGGTCGTCATGTATACCGCAGTATATTACCTTTTTTACAGGTTTGTTATATTTTTTTTTTTTATCCAGTGACCGTAAGTTTGTTGTAGGATTTCTTCTTACAAAGTTTGAAACTACAGCTTTTCCTTTAACCAGCCGTGGTTTTGAATGCTATGCGCTTGATCTGTTGTGATAGGCAAGTAAACACTAAAGGTTTGTTGTAACCAGACTGTGTCTCCTGTAGGTTCGACTGCAGGTCCAGAGTGTGGATAAACCTCTTTACCGAGGAACCTTTCACTGTTTCCAATCCATCATCCGGCAAGAGTCCGTGAGTGGACACTTATATTCACTTTATATACACTTATACTTGCATTCTTCTGTTTACATGCATGTTTATGTGTTCAACACCAACCTGAATAATCACACTAGTATGTTTCCACAGCACAATTTGAATCAGACTCATATTTAATGCAGTTACTTTCCTGTTTTTTTTTTTACTGTGAAGCTGCTTTATATTATTATATATTTATATATTTTTACTGTATAAAGTACTAAATGTGACCATAAGGCATATATATTAAGATATTATACACATTTACTTTATGATTTTCTGTAAAGCTGCTTATGTTTTTTCACTATATATATATTAAGAAAGTAATATTTTTATTTAAAAAAGGATGCGATAAATTGCTCATAACCATAAATGTTTCTTGAGCATCAGATCCTCATATTAGAGTGATTTCTGAAGGATCATGTGACACTGAAGACTGGAGTAATGATGCTGAAAATACAGCTTTGATCACAGGAATAAATTACACTTTCTGCTTTTTACATCTGAATAATATTTCATATTTTGACAATTTTATTGTATTTTGGATCAAATTAAAGCAGCCTTTGCTGAGTTAGAGGTCCAAACTTTTGAACAGTAGTGTATATATAAATATTAAATGTATTATTATATTGCTTTCAGGAATTATTCAGTATATTTGAGTGAAATAAGAAGCTCCATATTAGTAACTTTTTCCCCCCTGTTCACTCTGACACCAAAACCCAAATCTGTGTCACGTATGTGAGAAAATCTTCAAATCTAGGTCACATTCGACTGCGGTGGAAGAAGCACAGCCTCCACATTCACCTTCATTTCTACATTCACCTTTATTTCTACAGTAAAAATGCTCTCAAAGCAGCTTCACAGTAATTAACAGGGAAATAACAGCATCAATGCTTCACCAAACTTCACTAGACTATATAGGAGTAATTAAAATTCTTCTGTAAAGCGGCTCTAAAAAGACAATAGTGTCATTATTGAGTTTCCCAGACAGCGTAGTGTCGGCCCACATCCGGGACATGTGGACTCAACGTGCACCACACCGCAAAAAATGCTTTTCTTACTCAGCATTTCTCACCGCTTGATAAACTTAAGGTTGAGCCGCTGTGGTCACTCGGACTATTTTAACAATGTCTTTAATAACTTTCTGTTCCGGCAAGTTTTAATTACAATAGAAGCCTATGGAGGAGTGAGACAGCTCTCAGATTTAATCACAAATATCTTCATTTGTGTCCCGAAGATGAAGGAAAGTCTGACGGGGTTGAACAACACGAGGGAGAGTCATTACTGACAGAGTTTACATGTTTGGGGGAACTATCCCTTTAAGGCTACACTGTGTGATTTTTACCCCCATCTAGCGGTGAAAAGGTAAATGACCATCCAGTGAATATTAGTTTCTGTTCCTCTCAATTCCGATTTCGTTTTAACTCCTACGGTGGCCAATGTAGTCCAAGATTAACACGGCTTCCAGTTCGACCTCGTCCATGAGTGTTCCTTCAGGTTATTTTAGAAAACTATTATAATTTGCAGTAATTTAATTTGTCAGGTAACATTTAGGTTATGACATCTATGTAAAATGAATAATAGTTTTATGTTTTCGTTATTTTTTTACCATTTCATTGCTAACATCAGTTATCAGGTTCCCAGACGAATGCGAGCTAATCTTAGTAAAGTACCTTTTATCAGTGCTGTCGTTATTCTGTATGTTGTACGACATCACTAGCGCAAGGCAACGTTTACATTGTAGGCTATATCATTTTCCGTCTTAATTCTCTTTTTCGCTTCCTTGGCGACTCTGATACGTATCCTCGAGAATAAGAGTGATCCTCCATCAGCAACAGATTTCAAAAAGGCTTTCAGGTTTTTATATATCAGTCTCAAGCAATCCCCCTCTTCACATTCGACACGGTGCCATCGAGTGTTAAAACGCGAAAGGCGAAGCTTGAATTAACGGGTATGTCCCTCTTTGGCTAATGTACTTTCAAGATGGAGGGGCAACATGGCGACCGACATTAGAACCCCTTACCCGTATGTGTTTTCAATGGCATATTATACACTCACGAGAATACTTTATTACTTGAACGAAGTAAATGTACATTAATGAGCACATATATTTTTGAAAGAACTAAGTGTTTTTAACTAAGAATAAACTAAAAAAGTTACAGTGTTGCTTTAAGGGTTTTCTGCTAGAGCGGTGTTGCGTCAGCGGCCACTAAGTTAATAACTAATGATCTTTACAACAGAAGTGAATCAAACACAACTAACTTTATCTGGACAATAACTTTCAGTGTTTCCCCTACCATTGTTTTAGGGGGGCGGCCCGCTTCATTTGAGAAAAACGATCATCATGACATAAACACACAAACTCAAAAGGTCTTCACGGCAACCCGTCAAAATAAAAGTTCGGTTTAACTTGACAGAAATATATTACCGTTGTACAGTAGAATTTAGATATGTCCCAATGTAATAATACACTAACACTAATCCAAATAAAGTATCATCAAAACTGAATTTAAGGAATAATCCATGTTTTAATTTTAACAGTAAAGCTCATTGTGCAGCAAGTTATTTGACAAAAAGTTTATTTAATTTCATATGATTAAAAGTGATGATAAATGATAAAAATGTGTGTTTTATGTCTTCATTTTATTACCAGAAAAAAACACAACACAGAGTTAGTGATATTTATTTTCATATATATATTTTTTAAATGTTGTATAAGTTTAATGATTCATAATACATTATTTCAATTAATTAGACACACTTTTTGATTGCTAAAAAATTTACACCATGTATCCGTAACACACCCGCTCCGCAACACTAGCAAAAAAAAAATCCTAGGAGAAACACTGACTTTATTCTAGTTCTCTGTATAACAATCTGTGTTACTGTAATCTCCTGTTATCACTGTGAAACTCTATATTGTTAAAGACTTGACATTACGCTCCCCCTTTCCCGCAGATGTCTGGCCTTTATAAAGGCATTGGTTCGCCCATGATGGGTCTGACCTTCATCAACGCCATCGTGTTCGGCGTGCAGGGCAACACCATGCGCAGGCTGGGCGAAGACACCCCGTTGAACCAGTTCCTCGCCGGAGCGGCGGCCGGCACCATCCAGTGCGTGATCTGCTGCCCGATGGAGCTGGCCAAAACCCGAATGCAGATGCAAGGGACGGGCGAGAAGAAGTCCTCCTCACGGAAAGTGTATAAGAACTCGTTGGATTGCCTTGCTCGCATCTACCAGCGCGAGGGAATACGCGGCGTCAACAGAGGAATGGTCACGACTCTAATCCGGGAGACGCCAGGATTCGGCGTTTACTTCCTAGCTTACGATCTCCTGACGCGCTCGCTCGGTTGCGAACCGGAGGATCCGTACATGATTCCCAAACTCCTGTTCGCTGGCGGGATGTCAGGAATCGCGTCTTGGCTTTCCACGTATCCCGTGGATGTGATTAAATCCCGGCTCCAGGCCGACGGCGTCGGGGGAAAGTACCAGTACAGCAGCATCATGGACTGCACGAGGAAGAGCATCCAGCGCGAAGGCTGGCGAGTTTTTACTCGTGGACTTACTTCCACTCTCCTCCGGGCCTTCCCGGTCAACGCTGCAACGTTCGCCACGGTCACCCTCTTCCTTCTGTACGTACGCTCGGACGAAGCTCCTAAAGATTGCGAGACGGCTCCTCATCACGCGCCGATACAAACGCAGCCGTCCAGTCTGTGAGTAACTTTCTCCAGTCACTCGTCTTTGACTTAGTTTTGAAGTAGAGCACTTCTTGAATCATGGCTGTTACTAATCAAACAGTTCGAGCACGTCTGTCCACTGTTAATGCAATCGCACAACCCTGTAAAATGACTTGAGATCTGCATTTGTAAATATATTTTTTTATATATTTAATAAGCGTTCCCTGTTTCTGCCTTACGAGAACAGCTGAAAGTAAGAGTCCGACGTCTGAAAGTCTTGATATTATCGACAGCTGTCACAGTTGTTGGCACCTTTGGGTTTTTACTTGGCAGAACTAGAAAAACTTACTTTGAATTTGGTATTTTTTTGCTGCGTTGAAGAGAAACGAGTGTTTAAACTAATTCCTATTCGGTAACTTTAGTCTGGTCGGACCGCATTTTTAAGTCCATGTGAATGAAAGCAAGACTGTAATGTCTTAGGTCATTTTATGTATTTGTTTGGTTGACTTTCATCTCATTGTTCTCTCAACCCCACCTAGGCATTGACAGATGTGATTCTGTCACTGGGGAATTTAGTCTGTGTTATTATGACGTTTTTATTCTTTTTAGTTATTCTTTTACTTTTTTTAGTTGAAGCTGCTGGTGAAATTGCCTGAAAGGTTGCGATATCTCGGCCCAGTGTTAAACTGATATCATCTTGTGCAATGAATATGGTAGACAGAAACCCAATTATGTTTCCCAAAAGTTTCTGTTGTCTACTTGAATTGTATTGGCTTAAATAATAAAACCTAATTTGGTTTAAAAAAAGAATTATCCACAAATATAATCCTGTCCACCTCAATGCAAGTACTTTCCTCGTCCGTGCGTCTCCTGCCCATAGTTTATGATCTATGATCTACAAAATGACTGCAATATTTGCATGTTTTCTGTAACTTATTAAATTGTTGGGATATCTGGCCCAGTGTAACCATCTATTCTGCTATTACTATGAAAAACGAACTGCTGTGTTTAAGTCACGTCTTTTGATTGACGGAAGCATGTCGGTTGTCTCTGATTTATACTGTAAATCAATATATATTTTATGTTTGTGTATATATATATATATATATACAATTGATCATGTCAGACTAAAACATGCAATTGGAAAAGAAGCGTATAGAACGAGCTTGCAAAGGCTTTTAAAGAAATGCTGCTCTTTTTGTAACGGTTATGGATTGTATTAAATGTAAATATGCAGTGTTTGATAAAAAAGGGAAGTTTAGAGAGAGAGATGCTTTGAAAATTAAATATGTGTGATATCTTCTGTGAGAAATGTAAATAACTTGTATTTTACTGAGTTGCAGAAGTGTTGAAATGAATCTAATTTGAATAGTTTTAGATGTTTCTTTTTCCAGTTTGTCGTCACTGCTGAAGAGATGGTCACATGTTTGTCCTATTTTTGTATGAAATGCTGCTCCCATTTGAAATGTGGTTGGCCTGAAACAATTTTTCAATTGCTTTTGGTCAGCTAAAATAAAATGTGAAAATAAACGGGATAACTGATGTCTTGTCTTTATTTTGTCTTCATATATTGTGTTGCCATATCTTGTAGTGTGATGAACAAGAATAGGATTTGTGATTTAAAAGTATTTTCTTTTATTTTGGTTTTAACATGTACATTTATTTTTTAAATTCTAAGCAAAAATTTCAATCTTGAGTGTTGGTTTTATGTTATTGTTCAATCACATTTGGGTGGGTGACACAAAGGTTCATGCCTTAAAATATCTTGAATGTAACTCGACACCCTCGCCTCATTTAGTATGCGCGGTTGTATGAATATGCAAATGAGCCCCGCCTCCACTCACTCCCTCAGCTCAGAGATCCACTGGTTGACGATCACACGTTGATCTGATTGGTTACAAGGTCGTTTGTGACGTCAGAAACACCAGCGATTTCAAACCGTGTTTTTGAGACTGTCTTTGGTTCACTGCAGTTTAAGGAGGAAATACTCAGCAATGCTGTCGACTTATGAACTTACACATGGTATGTCTTAAAGCGTATTAAAAACACCACATAGACACATAAACAACATTAAAAGCTGGATTTTCACCACAGGGGGACTTTAAATCTTTATAATTTTTAACACTATCCTTCAAACCACTAGGTTTTACCCATTTGTCAGCAAGAAGTTTGTGTAAGGAAGTGAAAATCATTTCAAAATATAGTAATTTAATATGATCACATATTCTTTTATATATTTTCATAAGTACAGGTGAGTATATTTTACATAAATATAAATGTTACTCTGAATGACGTTTTGCCAAAAAGAGAGAGAATATTGTCATTGTTTCCATAATTGCAATGTTTTTGGTATTAGTCTGTACATTAAATTAGTTTTAATAATATTCCCGAGTAAATGACGGCAGAAGCAGATGTTAAAAAATTATTAGTATTTTATTTTACTGTTCTGATGCTCCCTGCCATTCTTGCTTAGCTTTTCACTTTGTTTTTGACTTGCTCAGCCACAAAAATTACTACTCCTTGCTATATTTATGAATACTTTATGTTTGCCAACATAAATGACATTATCAGGATGGGTATTTTGGTTGGAGAATCCCCTCTATCACCTCTATATTTGTGGGCATCTAAAACAAATCAATAAGATAAAACAATACAAAAATGCATTGAAATAGTAATATTTATTAAGTTTTACACATATTTGCCAGTGCTAACCCAGACAGTAACAGTCGGCCCAGATCAGGCCCACATGGATTCCACAATTATTCACATCTATTTTTCAAATAATCTAACAATACAAGTGTTTTAGCATTTCACTGAATGACAACATGTGTTTTCGTACCACACCATAAAAAGGTCCAATAATCAAATATGTAAGAGCAATAAATGAAAATGATGTGCAGACTGATGAACGACTATCAGTTTTTAAATTATTTTATAATGGCTTCTTGTTCCTTTTACACTGAATGACCTCTAATTGCATATTCAGGACAAAAGTCCCCTGGTTATTTCAATATTTAAAAAAAAAAAACAGCAAGACACAGTCCTTGTAATATAACACAGCCAACACTTATTTGAAAATGCCAAGAAAACAAATATTGGTATTTTATGTTTATTTAAAGATGTAATGGTAAAATCAAAGTCCAGAGACCATTACACTGAATGACAATTTTACACTTTGAAAATGTTCTTAAGTTATTTGAAACATGAAAGTAGACACTTGCATTTAATACGTTTTTTTATTTATGAATTAGCAAGTTTTTTTGATGCAGACACCAAAATGGGTGACCATTTATGGTTTGACTAATGTTTAAAGCTTTAGAGGTTTCCAGGCACAATTGTAAAATAAAGTGTATTTGTAGATGTGCTAATCTTAAAACTAGTGAACAAACAAATCTAGGTGTGATTGCACAACTACTCAAGACCGAACATTACTCATCCAGGGATTTCTTCCCAGGTACTCCATCTCTTGTTTTAGCACGCAGTTTGTTTACTTGAGATTCTGCGATGTCTGCGCGCTCTTCTGCCTCTTCTAGCTCGTGCTGCAGTTTGCGTAATTTAGCCAAGTTGGCATTTGCCTGTTCCTCGGCTTCCTCAGCAGAGCGTTTGTAGGATTTTACTTTCAGTTGTAGCTTGTCCACCAAGTCCTGCAGCCTTGCCAAGTTTTTGCGATCCTCGTCTGTCTGATAAGTCAGCTCCTTAATGCGTCGATCATACTTTCTCACACCTTTAATGGCCTCAGAGCCTCGCTTTTGCTCCGCGTCCAACTCATTCTCAAGGTCACGGATACGTGCCTCCATTTTCTGTAGCTGCTTCTTCCCTCCTTTCATAGCGACTTGCTCGGCTTCATCAAGACGGTGCTGTAGGTCCTTAATGGTCTGTTCCATGTTCTTTTTCATCCTTTCAAGGTGTGCACTAGTGTCTTGCTCTTTCTTCAACTCCTCAGCCATCATAGCGGCATCAGTGATGGCTTTTTTCGCCTTTTCATCTGCATTGCGGTTCTCTTGCACCAGCTCCTCCATTTCATTTTGCAGCTGAAGCAGATCTGATTCTTGCTTCTTCTTTTGGTTGATGAGGCTAGTGTTTTGGGAGTGCAAGAGTTGCATCCTCTCAGTTGCTTCAGTAAGTTCTTGCTCTGCTAGTTTGCGAACCCTCTCTGTCTGTTCCAGCACGGCTCTCAGCTCTTCTAGTTCTGCTTGAATCAGGTTGTTCCTCCGCTCAAACAAGGCAATGTTTTCTTTGAGATCATCATTACTGTGAAGTGTGTCGTCCATCTGGAGTTGAGTGTCTTTCAGGCAAGATTGGATCATCTTCAGCTGCTTCTGGGCATCAGATGCCTGTCTGTTGGCCTGGCTTAATTGAATTTCCATTTCATTAAGGTCTCCCTCCATCTTCTTTTTTACTCTCAAGGCTTCATTACGGCTTCTCGTCTCTGCCTCAAGAGAAGCCTGCAAGGACTCAACCATGCGTTGGTAGTTTCTTTTAGCTTGTTCCATTTCCTCATCCTTCTCAGCCATCTTACGCTCAACATCTGCCTTCATCTGGTTGAACTCCAGCTGAGCTCGTAGGATCTTACCCTCCTCGTGCTCAACTGAAGCATCAGCTTCTTCAAGTGCGGACTGCAACTCGGCTTTCTCCTGTTCCAACTGTTTCCTCAGTTTTTCCAACTCATGAACACTCTTTCGTCCTTCCCCCACTTGATCCGTCAAGTCAGAGATTTCCTCCTGTAGATTCTTGTTTTCCCTCTTGATGGTCTCAAGGTGATCTAGAGTTTCTTCATAGGAATTCTTCAGCTTAAAGAGCTCGGTACTTAAGCTGCGAGCTTCCTTTTGCGCTCCCTCGAGCTCACATTGTGACTCTTCATACTTTAGTTTACACTCTGCAATGACTTTGTCGAATGATCTCTGTTTTTTGTCCAGGGCGGCAGACGCTGCATTTGACCGTTCGAGGTCTAGCATCAGATCTTCAATCTCGTTTTGTAGCCTATGTTTTGTTTTCTCAAGAGAAGAACACTTCGCATTCACTGCTTCCACTGCGTCCTCTGCTTCTTGCAATTTTTGAACAAGTTTCTTTTTGGCTTCCTCCAGTTCCTCGGTCTTCTGAATCCCGTCAGTCTCATACCTCGCCCTCCATGTTGCTACCTCTGTATTGGCCTTTGATAAGGCTCGTTGGAGCTCAGCTTTTGCTTCTTGCTCCTCTTCGAATTGCTCCCTGAGTAAGTCACAATCATGACGGGCTGACTGTACAGCGTGAGCAAGAGCATTTTTTGCTTTCACCTCTTCCTCAAGTTGCCTCCTCAGATCTTCAAGTTGCTGTGTGTAGGAAGTCTTTCCTCTAGTGAGTTGGGAAATCAGACATTCCTTCTCCTCCATTTGTCGTCCAAGTTCCCCATTTTCAGTCAGCAGCTTGGCTATCTGGGTAGACAAATCATTAAGAGCTCTCTGGGCTTCTTCAGATTTCGACCTATGCTCATTCATCTGATCTTCCAGTGAACGGCACATCTTTTCAAGATTTACCTTGGCCTTTACAACGCTCTCCATGTTTGAGGAAAGGTCATCCAATTCCAGCTTCAATTCAACTTTGTCTTTCTCTAACTTTTGTTTTACCCTTTGCAAATTGTCAATCTGTTCCCCTAGTTCAGCAACACTGTCTGCATGCTTCTTCCGAAGAGAGGCGGTAGTGGTCTCATGCTGAAGGGTGGATTCCTCGAGGTCCCGCCGTAACCTCTGAAACTCAGCCTCCCTTTTTTTACTGAGTTCTACCTGAACAGATGTTGCCCCACCTGCCTCCTCCAGGCGCTCGCTGATGTCTTCCAGTTCTCGGGAAATATCAGATCGCTGTTTCTCCACCTTTGCACGAGCCGCACGTTCCGCATCCAGCTCCTCCTCCAGTTCTTCGATTCGAGCTTGATTTTCTTTTAATTTTTTCTGCAACTGCACTGAAGCCGTTTGCTCATCTTCAATCTTTCCATTCAGCTGATTCATTTCAAAGTCTTTCTTTTTAAGTTTTTCCTCTAGCTGCTGTTTGTCATTCTCCAAATCCATAACATTCTCCTGAGTCAGTTTTACATCTCCTTCCAGTTTTCTCTTGCTGCGCTCCAAGTCCATCCTAACTTTTTTTTCCTGTTCCAATGAGCCCTCAAGGTCATCCACCTGTTGTTCAAGCTTAACTTTAGCTTTTGTCAATGCATTGACTTTGTCCTCCTCACTTTGAAGGTCATCCAGTGTTTGCTGGTGAGCCTCTTGTAGAGCTTTTTTCTCTTTGGTGAGTTTCATTATGTTTTCATCAAGGGATGCCATTTCCTCAGTCAGATTCTTTACTTTGTTCTCCGTGGCATGTTTTTCCTTTTCCACCTTGGCCAGTGTCAGCTCCAGGTCATCTATATCTCTCTTGAGCTCTGAACATTCATCCTCCAACTTGCGTTTCTTAGCTGTGAGGTCTGCATTTATCTCTTCCTCGTCATCTATACGTTCTGACAGCTCTTTGACTTTGGCTTCTAGTTGGATCTTGCTTTTTATGAGCTGTTCACATCGTTCCTCAGCGTCAGTTAGGGTGTCTTGCTCAGATTGCAGCTGAAGGAACACATCATTCTTCTCTTGAAGCAGACTGACCATTTTCTCTTCTAACTCTTTCCTCCTGGCCTCAGATTTCTCCAAAGCTTCCTTTAACTTATTGAATTCGTCTTTCATGTTTGCCATCTCCTTTTCAGACTCAGCACTCTTCAGCAAGGGTTTTATCTTAAAGAATAATTTCATCCACGGCCAGTTTTTCACACCGAGGAAGGACCGAAGGTTCCACTGAATGACCATGAGGGCATCTCTGCGCTCCACCAGTTTCTGGTACTCGATTCTCATCAGTAATCCACGAGTGTAAGCTTGGATCCCAGTGAGGATACGAGCGAGTTGGTCATCTCGCATCTCCTCTAACGTACCGAGCAGGCCAGCTTTAAAAAAGACTTTTGTGTTGCCAAATTTGTATTGGGTGTGGTCAATGTCTAGTGACCCCAATAGCTTCTCGGCACTCTTCTTGTTCTCAAGGAACTGTCCTTCTGGGATGGCAGATGCATTTAGGATTCTGTACCTCTGTTTGAAATCCCCATAGAGGATTCTGTTTGGGAATCCTTTTCTGCAAATCCTAATACCCTCTAGTACACCATTGCAGCGAAGCTGGTGCATGACCAGGCAGTTGTCCATGATTCCAGGAATCTTGCTCTCATTTGGAATCAAACAGCGAACAAAGTGTGGGTGTGTGGTTTTCAGATTGGTCATTAATTTGTTGAGGTTTTCTCTGTGCAGGGCAGACACTGTCTGAAAAGATGACCCCTTCTTCTTGGCTCCTTTCCCACCTGACTTTTCAGATGCATCTCCTGCATAACTTGAGAATAGAAGACTCAACAATTTCAAAGAAGACTTCTGATAGAGCCCGACTACTGTTTCATTCAATGGGTCTCTGTTTTTCACCAGCCAGCCGCTAATATTATAGTCAACAGTACCTGCATAATGGGCTAAGGCAAAGTGTGCCTCTGCCTTTCCCTTCACAACTCGTGGCTTCTGGAAAATGTTTGTCTTGCCCAGGTGGTTGTCATACAGCTTTGCTTTGAAAGTCTGATCGCTGGCCTTTGGAAACATGCACTCTTCCTCCAGAATGGACATGATCCCTAGGGGTTTCTCAATCAATTCGATGCAAGCTTGCAGATCCATCCCAAAGTCAATAAACTCCCAATCAATTCCCTCTTTTTTATATTCCTCTTGTTCCAGGACGAACATGTGGTGATTGAAAAACTGTTGCAGCTTTTCATTTGTAAAATTGATGCAGAGTTGTTCAAATGTGTTGAAATCAAAGATCTCAAAGCCTGCTATGTCTAGCACACCAATGAAATGCTGGCGATGTTGCTTGGTGTCAAGGGAATGGTTAATTCTTACCACCATCCAGTTGAACATTTTCTCATACACTGACTTTGCCAGTGCACCAACAGAGTAATACACTTGGTCCACGCTCTGTCCTTTAGTAACATACTCATTTCCCACCTTGACCCTCGGATGGCAGAGTCCTTTGAGAAGGTCAGCAGAGTTCAGCCCCATTAGATAAGCTGCCTTATCTGCATCTTCAGTACCGTCAGGCTCTGCCTGCTCTTCACGCTGTTTCTGCTTGAATTTCAGATTGCCATAGTGCATGATAGCACCTGTCAGCTTGTAGACTCCCATCTTTTCTTCAGATGTGAAGCCAAGTACATCAAATGCCTGGTCAGTAGCAATCAGCTCCTCGTTGTCATTGATGGATGCGACGGTTACTTCTCCTTGGGAGATGTAAGAGTAGTCATATGGATTATTAGTTATCAACAGCATGTCCAGCAATTCAGGCTTTTCATTGGACAGTATTTGGAAGAAAATATGGTAGTTCCTCTCAGACTTCAGCTGAAAGGTCACCCGAGACTTCTCCAGCAGGTATGTTTCGACGTCAGCTGAAGCGAGTTTACCGCTTGTCCCAAAATGAATGCGGATGAATTTCCCAAAGCGAGATGAGTTGTCATTTCTGAGTGTTTTAGCATTGCCAAAAGCCTCCAGTGCAGGATTAGCCTGAATAATCTGATCTTCCAGGGTTCCCTTGCTAGAGTCTTTCTTTCCAGTCGCTCCACCAGCGGCAGCAATGCTTGCAAAATACTGGATGACCCTCTTGGTGTTGACGGTCTTCCCAGCACCGGATTCTCCAGTGATGAGGACCGATTGGTTCTCCCGATCGGTTAACATGTATTGATAAGCATTATCCGAGATAGAAAAGATGTGAGGTGGGGCCTCTGTTCTTTTCTTACCTCTGTAGGCAGAGACTACTTCTGAGTCGTACACAGGTAACCACTTGTAAGGGTTGACCGTGACACAGAACAGCCCCGAGTAGGTGTAGATCATCCAGGCTGCATAACGCTCTTTGAGGTTGAACAGCACTGCAGGCTCGTGAAGGAAAGTGAGCATCGCCATGTCTTCGATTTTATCGAATTTAGGCGGGTTCTGGGGATGGACGTCTCCATCCTTGACGGTCACTGTTCTCCCATCCTCAGTGTTAACGGTAGCCTTCCCTCCTTCCTTGCTGACAATTTTCCCCTTCATAAACTCCACCTTTTCATCCACAACAAAGCATTCGGTCTTGATGTCAAAGGCTCTTGTCTGAGCTTCGAGACGCTCTTTATCCGACTTCCTCAGGAAGGGAGCAGCCTTTCCGAACTGTGCCATCATAGCATCACCCATAGTGTCTGCTTGATAATTTCCAGGTACAGCGAGAGTTGATGAACACTCCTCGGCTGAGGAAACTTTAGAGTCACAAACCACTAGTGCTTGGTTTTTATAGAGGGTAACAGAGATCCAAATAAGGATGTGAAAGGAAAGAACACAGGGACAGGGATTATCAAGAGTTAAAAGAAGTGTGGGGTCAGCAACACAACCTTTAGTTGTTAATACCCTTATATAGAAAACTAACACCACCTTGGTTGTTTCCATCCTTTAAATATATCAGACATACCTCTAACATTAGGCATGATCCTCAAATATAACTTGTAATTAATGTGGTTACTTTTTTATGTTTCTATATAACAAATTAGCATTGCAAATTATTGCAAATTAGCATTTTTTTGGTCAAATTGTCATATCATTTGTAATAAAAATATGCAAAATAGAAATATTTAATTTGTTATTTTCTGGTCTCCGATTTTTGGACCCCATTGTGTTTTCATTCATGCAAGATTTGTTTTTCTTTGAAAGAATTAGTATTCAGCAAGGATGCATTACATTTATCAAAAGTAACAGTTAAGACATTTAAAATTCCATTCTTCAAAG
The DNA here is from genome assembly GCA_029959095.1 of Rhinichthys osculus. NCBI lineage: Eukaryota > Metazoa > Chordata > Actinopteri > Cypriniformes > Leuciscidae > Rhinichthys > Rhinichthys osculus. Next base: position 2,002,681 of record JARWKJ010000012.1, read on the forward strand.
AATCCTGGAAAATAAAAAATATGAAGAAGCACAGCTGTTTTTCAAAATTGATCAAATATTACTTGAGCAGCAAATCATCATATTAGATCCATCACTTAGAGTGAAGGATCATGTGACACTGAAGACTGGAGCAATGATGCTGAAAATTCAGCTTTGATCACTGGAAATAAATTACATTTCACTATATAATCACATAGAAAACAGATATTTTAAATTGTAATAATATTTCACAATTTTACTGTATTTTTTATTAAATAAATGCAGCCTTAGTGAGGAGTGACTTCTTTCAAAAACATAAAATATTACTTTATTTTTATATCATTACTATATTATTTGTTATAATTGTGATGATTATGGCTTACAGATATTAAACCCTTTTCACAATATTCTAATTTTGACTTATCATCCATAATAAATCCATAATCATCACAATTATAACAAATAAAGGCTTGAAATATCTCACTTAGCATGTAATGAGTCTATATAATATATTAGTTTCACCTTTTAAGTTGAACTACAAACTTTTGCACCATATTCTAATTTTTCGAGTTTCACCATTATATGCCATAATAATATAAGAAAATATTGTGCATGCAATGCTAAACAAAAACAGATCATGTAATGTTAAAGTAAGACAAAGCTGTTGTGCTTTAATAGGAGTTGAAAGTGGGGAATCTGTTTGGCTTTTATCAGTGTTCGACTGCATAGCAGGGACTTTATCAAAGGTCCTCTGATAGACGCGGCAGACACCTCGGCATGAAGGACGTCTCGACTCATCTCCACTCAAAAACACCCTCGAAATAGAACGCAAGAATGAAGAGAAGTCCGTTCCTCTTCTATTATCTGCCTTCACTGAGCCTCACTTATGAAACAAGAAACAGAACAGTGCAACTCAACTGTAACTTCAATTCCTCATTCATTCAATTCAAAAACTGTTTTATGAATGACGTACACACTTATTTCATGAATGAAGGCCGGTGCTCCTAATAAAATGATGTAAGCAAAAACATTTTACAGATTGTACTATACAGCATTCACTGAAAATAATAACTTCTCTTAATACAATCCTTGTAACAATTTGCAGTAACAGTAAAATTAAAAATTTACTGCTACTGTTCTGTACACCTTACTTGTTATTATCAATTAAAATATGCTTACTATTGAACTTAACATTCATTTGACATTTAATTGAAGTAATTAAGTAAATATTACTATAATATTCACATTTTGAATTAAGTAACATCTACTTAACTAAGTTAAGTAAATTTACTTTTTACTCACACAATATAACACCGGATTAAACCACACTTTTAAAGTGTATGCTTTACTTAGAAACATATAAGTAAAATAACACAATAGATATTAAAGTAATATGATCCCCGGACACTGAGACCTCAATACTTGACGGTACACAATGACCGTAGCATTCGATAGATCGTTTATGAGTATGAATGTGTCATTTTTAGTAGAAAATGAATCTAAATGTCACAAAATGGCAAGTTACCAAACCTAACAACAACAGAAATGATAAAACAGTGTAAAAACAGCTGGAAAACAGTGAACAATCAACCTTATTAATTATTCATGCCCCAGTGCATGATGGGAATACCCGTATTAGAAAAGTTGAGTAGGTTTTACTTAATTTTATATCGTTGAGATTTACGCTTTAATTTCTACAAGCTTGAATTGAGTTCTAATATATGATTTATATTCTTGCCTGAACTACTGTTTTCATGCAGAAATTACATGTTTTTTCAGTGGCATTTACGTCACCACAGAATCATTTTTTGCATGACAAACAGGTTTTTGTAAAGCATATTCATTTACAGATATGTCCTCTCGAAGCCCCAGTAGCGAGCTTCAAGCATTTAAGTGCTACATAAGTAACTAACAAGCTTATCAGGTGGAAGATTAGCTGACATACCGCCACCTAAGTGTGTATGCTCACACACTTCATCCCTTTCATGTTCATGCAACACAACCGCTGATTCAATCAGTGTGTGGTCAGAACGACTGCCACGGATTACAGAATAATAATAGCTGGAAGGCGATACACTTGTGAAAGTTATTGGACCGTTTGAAACGAACTGCATGAACAGCTCTTAATCTGAGCTTGATCTAAAGTATTATAATTATGAAACAAGGCTCTTATTAAACAGACATCAATCATCAGACATGTCTTAAAGGGATAGCTCACTTTAAAATGAATGTTTGGTATGTTTTAGCTTACCTCAAGGGCATCCAAGATGTAGGTGTCTTTGTTTCCGCAGAAGTTTCAATTTTGATATTTTTAGGTCAAACCGTTCTTGTCTGTCAGTCATATAATGCAGGTCTATGGTCACCACCTCAAAGAGCAGCACAGAGAAGTCCAAATTAAACATGATTTAATGACTCGTAAATGTAAGTACACATTGATGGCCTAAGACACGAAACGAGCGGTTTGTGTGAGAAAACGAACAGTATTTATATCATTTTTACCTCTTGAAAACACAGCCACGTCCAAGTGATCTGAGGGCGCCGGCGCTTCGGTCTGGAAGTGATCTCTCGTACGTCACTCATTGTTTACACAGAGATCTCGGAAGTGTTACCTTTCACTGTGAAGATCTAAACATATTTAGATATACAGGAAATCGCAATGGAAGACGATTTCGATATATTGAACGTTGAATTCTTTTCGCTTGCGCAGACCGAAGCGCCGGCGCCCTCAGATCACTTGGACGTGGCTGTGTTTTCAAGAGGTAAAAACGATATAAATACTGTTGGTTTTCTCACACAAACCGCTCGTTTCGTGTCTTAGGCCATCAATGTGTACTTACATTTACGAGTCATTAAATCATGTTTAATTTGGACTTCTCTGTGCTGCTCTTTGAGGTGGTGACCATAGACCTGCATTATATGACTGACAGACAAGAGAACGGTTTGACCTAAAAATACCAAAATTGAAACTACTGCGGAAACAAAGACACCTACATCTTGGATGCCCTTGAGGTAAGCTAAAAACATACCAAAAATTAATTTCAAAGTGAACTATCCCTTTAACATCTTCCTGTAGCTGTACTGTGGTTAAGTAGTTCACACGACACGGCATGTTTAAACCATGCAATTCAATACAATAAAATGCATTTCCTAATGCTTGCTTTTAGAAAGTATGTGCTGAATTAAAAAAATCATTTATTGTCCTTTTACATCTTGGAAGACCAAAACATCATTCAGTGTCTGAAAGTAGGGGTTTAGTTTCACAAATACAATGGCACATTTATCTTACTGTACAGCAATAAAAAGTTACATTTTAAAATCAAAATCAACATGAATGACCTCATATTTGCATGTTTCTGATCTCACTGTGAACAATTCATCAGATGCATTTAATAACCAGCATATGCATAATGTTTTAAGACTAGAAAAGATTCAAAATTGCGCTTCATTCTGATGCAATAGACCTTAATCAGGGAAGCGCCGTATTTCAGTGTTGAGAGGAAGAAATCGAGGCTGCGAGGGGTAAATACAGTGCGTTCAAAGATTATACTGTTGTTTAAAAACATACAAGCTGTGTTGAGTTGTGAAAACTACACGATCTTAGACGTTTATACGGTGCTTGAGATTGTTAAGACTGCAAATGCACAATAGGAGAAGCTCTTTTTCGTTCATCGCTTTGAGGTAAAAAGTTAAAAATACGCGTTAAAAGCGGCGTTTAGGTGAATATGTAGATATGTGCTGCATGCTTTCCTCGCAATAACACAATAATTTAACAACAAAAATGACAGCGGTGAGAAAACAGCAGTTCAGAAAGCATCTGATCATCTTGAAACTTGAAACATTATAATATGGTGCAAAAGTTCATTTATTTCAGTAATTCAACTTAAAAGGTGAAACTAATATATTATATAGACTCATTACATGCAAAGTGAGATATTTCAAGCCTTTATTTGTTAAAATTGTGATGATTATGGCTTACAGATATGAAAACCCCAAATTCAAAATTAGAATATTGTGAAAAGGTTTTCATATCTGTAAACCATAATCATGTGAAAACCTTTTCACAATATTTTGACTTTGGGGTTTTCATATCTGTAATCCATAATCATCACAATTATAACAAATAAAGGCTTGAAATATCTCACTTTGCATGTAATGAGTCTATATAATATATTAGTTTCACCTTTTAAGTTGAATTACTGAAATAAATGAACTTTCGAGTTTCACCTGTATAACACTTTATACAATAGATTGCTTAAAAGCAAGCAGCTTTACCATTTTAAACATGAAAAAACAGTGTTCAATGTTGCTTTCAATTAGAATTACACTTCAATTTCTACTATAAAGTTGCTCTCCAGTGTTTGGTTTCTCTCGCGCTCAACAGAAGAAATGAACCGGGGATTTCCACAACAAAGAAGGCGGAGCTTCAGAGCCACACCCACTTATTACATCATCACCACGGACCAATGGCAGTTCAAAGGTGTTTACCAGCCGGAGTGAATTTTTCTTGACTTTGGCAAGCGGTTTCAAACTCATGAAATTAACTTTGTTTAGGCCCGATTTTGCTCTAAATAGCCGTGTTTCCACCGTCGGGCCATTAGCTTCACTAAAACACGCCCGTAACACGCCTCTCTGGAACAACGTCACACACTCCCATCATTTCACCAACAAATGGAAGATGTATCCAAAAAAAACTAATCAGAAAGAAATCACTGGAAACTAGCAAGATCGCGTAACGAACATGATAAAAGTGGCCGTTTGCTGGCGTTTTTGTTGTTTGCTTAAAGATTTAAAACCCAAGCATCTGTGTTTTACCACAGGTTAACATTAAAAAGTGATACATTGATCATAATGAATTAACTTGTGTCAAGATTGCACATTAGGCACACACAAATAAAGTGGTTTACCGTTATTTCACAAAGAAAGAGGACGTACTGTACTTATTTAGTCGCGTCTTTCTGTTTATTTGAGTTGCTTGATTTTATGACATATGCAGAGCTAAATATGATATCAAACAGTCTGGTATAAAGAGACGAGACTGACTGACAGATAAAATAAAAACATGATTGTGATAGCCGTCAGATTTCTTCAAGCGGTCATATTTACTATGATAGCTAATGGTTAGCTCGCATAGTCTTTTGCATCACGTATCTCATTATACGGTGATCAGAATCCACATCGGATCACAAACAGAAGGTATATCAAACATGAAAGTGAGTTTTGAGCTAAAATGATGTTAAAAGTCTTTAATGCGGATGTTAGCTGGCCTATATGTCATCACCCGGCGCTGTCGCTGACGTCTACTCCGTTAAAGTTTAAAACTATTGGATCTGCCCAGAGTCACACTGCAAAAAATTCTGTTCTTACTTAGTACTTTTGTCTTGTTTCCAGTCCAAATATCAAACATTTCTTAAATCAAGATGCAGTAAATAAAGTAGAAAAATGACATAAGATATTAAGTCTTGTTTTTTGGGGAAATAATTAAAGGGCCCCAAACCCAGACGAGGCCCGAAAGTGACGGTGGAAACGCGACTGGCCCGACACACACTAGCAAACCATAGACAGTATAAGAAGTGGACAGAGCATCTCATTGGAACTCAGTTGAGACAGTTGAAGCCCATTTTTAGCGATTTCTAAACACTTCCGTTCCTGACGCGCAGACTCAAACCGACTCAAACTAAGCTTGATGACGTGAGCAACCTGTCTGACAGACGTTACTCTTCTAGTAGCTGTGCGTGAAAATTGCCAACGTTAATCTTGCAGAGACGGGGAACTTGAGCAAAGAGTGCTTTGGCGTGAGTGAGCAGGAGTAAGTATCCCGTTGCTTTTATGGACTCATTATCTATGGGCTTCTCCCTTGACGGGACGTCCCCCCGATCGCCTGCGAGCTTCTCCTCCTGTCTGTACGGTCATTTCTGTACAGCGCGACAGAGAGTCGAGTGGTTATGACGCAATCGTTAGCCTATTTTTACTAAAACTGTTTCTACGGGGCCATAATGTAACATAGAAGGTAATGGAGCACTGTATACATTGTCGTGTTTCTTTAGAAATAAATAATGGACAAATGGAGTCTTTAAACGCCTCAGATGTAAAGTTATTCGCTGTCAAAGTGACGCCAAAATGAATGGTAGTCAATGGAAATGCTAACGCAAGTGAAGTTCTGCTACAACATGGCGGCACCCGGCCGACTTCAACTTCCGGTCGATGGATTACCCCCTTGTAGCAAACCCGCTTTTGGCCCGACAGTGGAAACACGGCTAATGACGTCACAGCAGTTCGCTTGAAGTAGCCTACACCAGGGCTTTAAGTCCATCCACAATAAACTAAATTCAACATGGCGTCTAACCTGACTAAGGTCCAATGCAATAAAATGAAGATAAATAAATGCTGGCTGCATGTTCAGTTTCAGGTGAACTGATGGTTTCCACTGGGAATGTAAACAGTTCAGGTCATTGTTTCAGTGGATTGGAAACACAACGCCACAGAACTCCGGCTGGCTACGGTTCAGGAGTGTGTGTCCCGTACAGCGCTGTTACTCGTGCTTCACTACTATAGTGCGATGCATCGTTGGAGGAATCATCTCGCTCGTCTCGACTGTTTCCCGAAACCATAGTGTCGCAAATTGGTCGTTCAGCCGCGTTGGTTAATGATGTCACACACGTGTGGAGTAATAACTACTGTTAATGAATCTGAATGAGATCGAATTAACGCTAGATGTTTTGCTATAAATTACACACATGCATCTGAGGAATATTTCTCATGTTTCTCAGTTATTTTGCTTTATTTCCAGATTCACTCATAGACTCGTTCACACACACTAGAGCTCGTTCACACACACTAGAGCTCGTTCACACACACTAGAGCTCGTTCACACACACTAGAGCTCGTTCACACACACTAGAGCTCGTTCACACACACTAGAGCTCGTTCACACACACTAGAGCTCGTTCACACACACTAGAGCTCGTTCACACACACTAGAGCTCGTTCACACACACTAGAGGTCGTTCACACACACTAGAGCTCGTTCACACATGCGCACTCTTCAAACACGACACTTTAAATCTCTCGACAAACTCAAAGATGTAAATGACATTTCTATGTATTCTAAACAAAAGACAGTTTGCACTGAATGTCAGTTTGCTTATTTTGCTCAAGATCAGGATTTATTGAGTCGACATGTCATGCAAACATGAAACTGCTTCTAACCGCAGCTCGAGATCTGTCGCTCACACACACACCTCTGCGATGCTGTCGCTCACACACACACCTCTGCGATGCTGTCGCTCACACACACACCTCTGCGATGCTGTCGCTCACACACACACCTCTGCGATGCTGTTGCTCACACACACACCTCTGCGATGCTGTCGCTCACACACACACCTCTGTGACGCTGTCGCTCACACACACACCTCTGCGATGCTGTCGCTCACACACACACCTCTGCGATGCTGTCGCTCACACACACACCTCTGCGATGCTGTTTGCGAATATTCGTTGGAACGATGGTTTCGGGAAACACCGGCTCGTTGAACTGCTGATAACGACCATATTTGGCTAACGATGCTTTCGAGACTCAGCGCAGGTCGGTGCGGGCCGTGGGTAACAGCGTGGATGGGCCGGAGCTCAGCATCGGGACGTAGCGGTTCAGGTGGGCGGAGCTCAGCATCGGGACGTAGCGGTTCAGGTGGGCGGAGCTCAGCATCGGGACGTAGCGGTTCAGGTGGGCGGAGCTCAGCATCGGGACGTAGCGGTTCAGGTGGGCGGAGCTCAGCATCGGGACGTAGCGGTTCAGGTGGGCGGAGCTCAGCATCGGGACGTAGCGGTTCAGGTGGGCGGAGCTCAGCATCGGGACGTAGCGGTTCAGGTGGGCGGAGCTCAGCATCGGGACGTAGCGGTTCAGGTGGGCGGAGCTCAGCATCGGGACGTAGCGGTTCAGGTGGGCGGAGCTCAGCATCGGGACGTAGCGGTTCAGGTGGGCGGAGCTCAGCATCGAGACGTAGCGGTTCAGGTGGGCGGTGCTCAGCATCGGGACGTAGCGGTTCAGGTGGGCGGTGCTCAGCATCGGGACATGCGGTTCAGGTGGGCGGAGCTCAGCATCGGGACGTAGCGGTTCAGGTGGGCGGTGCTCAGCATCGGGACATGCGCTTGCGGTACTGCTCCACCAGCGGCACCAGACAGCGCGGAGACGAGCACTGGAGCATGAAGAGGTGTTGCAGGAGATCGCCAGCGCTGGCTCTCTGCACGGGGTCACGCGTCAACATCGAGTCCAGGAAGTCCCTCAGGACTGGAGAGATCTGCATTACAGCACATGAGAATAGGAAAATAATGTCGGTTACATTATGTATACAACATATATAAATAATACTAAAACACTGATTTCATGCAGGAATGAATTGACATAAAAATCACTAAATTGAATCATAACCATAAACGCCATAAAGTCCCCAAATATCTGCTTAATGAGATTTAGGGCCCTATTTTAACGATCTGAGCGCACGGTGGGCGTCCGAATCCACTTCTGCTAGTTTAACGACGGGAAAAATGGCCGGCGCTCCCGGCGCATGATCTAAAAGAGTCGTCTCTATTCTCTTAATGAGTAACGGGTTTTAACATTATTGCTTAATGTTAGATGATGCATTATGAGAGCTTATTGTAATGGTATACCACAATCTTCAACACTTCCAGCCACTCTGTACATGAAATGCTGTCATGTTGTGTGTACCTTGCTGGTGTTCCTGGCGGACGGCGCCGGCTCGTCCCGGAGTCTCTTCATCGCTGCTATCGGCGTCTCGCTGAAGTATGGAGGTTCTCCATCAACCATCTCCACCACCATGATCCCCAGAGACCACACGTCCACCTACAGACAACACGCCTCGTCACCTCAGCAGAACCACTCCTCTGTTCAGCAAACATTATGAACTGCATAATATAATTAACACTTACAGCATTTTTTAATCTGTCATGCACATCATAATTTTATATCAGAGATGCACAGACTCTAGTATTTTTAAATCTCATTTAAAAACGAATTTTTTTTAGGTTAGCTTTTACTCGACTTTTTGTGTGTGTGTGTGTGTGTGTGTGTGTTGCATTTAAACTTCATAGTATGGAAGCTTGTTTCCGCCAGAGAATGAAAAATAAAAAAGGTAATTGCGCAATTTTTTTCTCACAATTGCGAGACATAAAGTCAGAATTGCGAGATATAAAGTCAGAATTGCGAGATATAGTCAGAATTGCAAGATATAAAGTCAGAATTGCGAGATATAGTCAGAATTGCGAGATATAGTCAGAATTGCAAGATATAAAGTCAGAATTGCGAGATATAAAGTCAGAATTGCGTGATATAAAGTCAGAATTGCGAGACATAAAGTCAGAATTTTGAGATATAAAGTCAGAATTGCGAGATATAAAGTGAGAATTGCGTGAAATAAAGTCAGAATTGCAAGATATAAAGTCAGAATTGCGTGAAATAAAGTCAGAATTGCGAGATATAAAGTCAGAATTGCGTGAAATAAAGTCAGAATTGCGTGAAATAAAGTCAGAATTGTGAGATATAAAGTCAGAATTGCGAGATATAGTAAGAATTGCGAGATATAAAGTGAGAATTGCAGGTTATAAATTCAGAATTGCGAGATATAGTCAGAATTGCGAGATATAAAGTCAGAATTGCGTGAAATAAAGTCAGAATTGCGTGATATAAAGTAAGAATTGCGAGATATAGTCAGAATTGCAAGATATAAAGTCAGAATTGCGTGAAATAAAGTCAGAATTGCAAGATATAAAGTCAGAATTGCGTGAAAAAAAGTCAGAATTGCGAGATATAAAGTCAGAATTGCGAGATATAAAGTCAGAATTGCGTGAAATAAAGTCAGAATTGCGAGATATAAAGTCAGAATTGCGTGATATAAAGTCAGAATTGCGTGAAATAAAGTTAGAATTGCGAGATATAAAGTCAGAATTGCAAGATATAAAGTCAGAATTGCAGAATTGCGAGATATAAAGTCAGAATTGCAAGATATAAAGTCAGAATTGCGTGAAATAAAGTCAGAATTGCAAGATATAAAGTCAGAATTGCGTGAAATAAAGTCAGAATTGTGAGATATAAAGTCAGAATTGCGAGATAGTCAGAATTGCAAGATATAAAGTCAGAATTGCGTGAAATAAAGTCAGAATTGTGTGAAATAAAGTCAGAATTGCGAGATATAAAGTCAGAATTGCGAGATGTAAAGTCAGAATTGGGTGATATAAAGTCAGAATTGCGTGAAATAAAGTCAGAATTGCGAGATATAAAGTCAGAATTGCAAGATATAAAGTCAGAATTGCAGAATTGCGAGATATTAAGTCAGAATTGCAAGATAAAAAGTCAGAATTGCGTGAAATAAAGTCAGAATTGCAAGATATAAAGTCAGAATTGCGAGATATAAAGTCAGAATTGCGAGATAGTCAGAATTGCAAGATATAAAGTCAGAATTGCGTGAAATAAAGTCAGAATTGTGTGAAATAAAGTCAGAATTGCGAGATATAAAGTCAGAATTGCGCGAAATAAAGTCAGAATTGCGTGATATAAAGTCAGAATTGCAAGATATAAAGTCAGAATTGCGAGATATAAAGTCAGAATTGTAGGTTATAAATTCAGAATTGCGTGTTGTAAAGTCAGAATTGCAAGATATAAAGTCAGAATTGCGTGAAATAAAGTCAGAATTGCGAGATATAAAGTCAGAATTGCGAAATATAAAGTCAGAATTGCGAGATATAAAGTCAGAATTACGAGATATAAAGTCAGAATTGCAAGATATAAATTCAGAATTGCGTGAAATAAAGTCAGAATTGCGTGAAATAAAGTCAGAATTGCGTGAAATAAAGTCAGAATTGCGAGATATAAAGTCAGAATTGCGAGATATAGTCAGAATTGCAAGATATAAAGTCAGAATTGCGTGAAATAAAGTCAGAATTGCGTGAAATAAAGTCAGAATTACGAGATATAAAGTCAGAATTGCAAGATATGAAGTCAGAATTGCGAGATATAAAGTCAGAATTGCAAGATATAAAGTCAGAATTGCGAGATATAAAGTCAGAATTGCAGGTTATAAATTCAGAATTGCGTGTTGTAAAGTCAGAATTGTGAGATATAAAGTCAGAATTGCGTGATATAAAGTAAGAATTGCGAGATATAGTCAGAATTGCAAGATATAAAGTCAGAATTGCGAGATATAAAGTCAGAATTGTAGGTTATAAATTCAGAATTGCGTGAAATAAAGTCAGAATTGCGAGATATAAAGTCAGAATTGCGTGATATAAAGTCAGAATTGCGTGAAATAAAGTCAGAATTGCGAGATATAAAGTCAGAATTGCAAGATATAAAGTCAGAATTGCAGAATTGCGTGATATAAAGTCAGAATTGCAAAATATAAAGTCAGAATTGCGAGATATAAAGTCAGAATTGTAGGTTATAAATTCAGAATTGCGTGTTGTAAAGTCAGAATTGCGAGATATAGTCAGAATTGCGAGATATAAAGTCAGAATTGCGAGATATAAAGTCAGAATTGCGAGATATAAAGTCAGAATTGCGAGATATAAAGTCAGAATTGCAAGATATAAATTCAGAATTGCTTGAAATAAGTCAGAATTGCGTGAAATAAAGTCAGAATTGCGTGAAATAAAGTCAGAATTGCGAGATATAAAGTCAGAATTGCGAGATATAGTCAGAATTGCAAGATATAAAGTCAGAATTGCGTGAAATAAAGTCAGAATTGCGTGAAATAAAGTCAGAATTACGAGATATAAAGTCAGAATTGCAAGATATAAAGTCAGAATTGCGAGATATAAAGTCAGAATTGCAAGATATAAAGTCAGAATTGCGAGATATAAAGTCAGAATTGCAGGTTATAAATTCAGAATTGCGTGTTGTAAAGTCAGAATTGTGAGATATAAAATCAGAATTGCGAGATATAGTCAGAATTGCAAGATATAAAGTCAGAATTGCGTGATATAAAGTCAGAATTGCGAGATATAAAGTCAGAATTGTGAGATATAAAGTCAGAATTGCGAGATATAAAGTCAGAATTGCGTTAAATAAAGTCAAAATTGAGTGAAATAAAGTCAGAATTGCGTGAAATAAAGTCAGAATTGCGAGATATAAAGTCAGAATTGCGAGATATAGTCAGAATTGCAAGATATAAAGTCAGAATTGCGTGAAATAAAGTCAGAATTGCGTGAAATAAAGTCAGAATTGTGTGAAATAAAGTCAGAATTGCGAGATATAAAGTCAGAATTGCGAGATATAAAGTCAGAATTGCGAGATATAAAGTCAGAATTGCAGGTTATAAATTCAGAATTGCGTGTTGTAAAGTCAGAATTGCGAGATATAAAGTCAGAATTGCGAGATATAAAGTCAGAATTGCAAGATATAAATTAAGAATTGCGTGAAATAAGTCAGAATTGCGTGAAATAAAGTCAGAATTGCGTGAAATAAAGTCAGAATTGCGAGATATAAAGTCAGAAGTGCGAGATATAGTCAGAATTGCAAGATATAAAGTCAGAATTGCGTGAAATAAAGTAAGAATTGCGTGAAATAAAGTCAGAATTACGAGATATAAAGTCAGAATTGCAAGATATAAAGTCAGAATTGCGAGATATAAAGTCAGAATTGCGAGATATAAAGTCAGAATTGCAAGATATAAAGTCAGAATTGCGAGATATAAAGTCAGAATTGCAGGTTATAAATTCAGAATTGCGTGTTGTAAAGTCAGAATTGTGAGATATAAAGTCAGAATTGCGAGATATAGTCAGAATTGCAAGATATAAAGTCAGAATTGCGTGATATAAAGTCAGAATTGTGAGATATAAAGTCAGAATTGTGAGATATAAAGTCAGAATTGCGAGATATAAAGTCAGAATTGCGAGATATAAAGTCAGAATTGCGTTAAATAAAGTCAAAATTGCGTGAAATAAAGTCAGAATTGCGTGAAATAAAGTCCGAATTGCGAGATATAAAGTCAGAATTGCGAGATATAGTCAGAATTGCAAGATATAAAGTCAGAATTGCGTGAAATAAAGTCAGAATTGCGTGAAATAAAGTCAGAATTGTGTGAAATAAAGTCAGAATTGCGAGATATAAAGTCAGAATTGCGAGATATAAAGTCAGAATTGCAGGTTATAAATTCAGAATTGCGTGTTGTAAAGTCAGAATTGTGAGATATAAAGTCAGAATTGCGAGATATAGTCAGAATTGCAAGATATAAAGTCAGAATTGCGTGAAATAAAGTCAGAATTGCGAGATATAAAGTCAGAATTGCGAGATATAAAGTCAGAATTGCGAGATATAAAGTCAGAATTGCAAGATATAAAGTCAGAATTGTGTGAAATAAAGTCAGAATTGCGTGAAATAAAGTCAGAATTGCGTGAAATAAAGTCAGAATTGCGAGATATAAAGTCAGAATTGCAAAATATAGTCAGAATTGCAAGATATTAAGTCAGAATTGCGTGAAAGAAAGTCAGAATTGCGAGATATAAAGTCAGAATTGCGAGATATAAAGTCAGAATTGCAGGTTATAAATTCAGAATTGCGTGTTGTAAAGTCAGAATTGTGAGATATAAAGTCAGAATTGCGAGATATAGTCAGAATTGCAAGATATAAAGTCAGAATTGCGTGAAATAAAGTCAGAATTGCGAGATATAAAGTCAGAATTGCGAGATATAAAGTCAGAATTGCGAGATATAAAGTCAGAATTGCAAGATATAAAGTCAGAATTGCGTGAAATAAAGTCAGAATTGCGTGAAATAAAGTCAGAATTGCGTGAAATAAAGTCAGAATTGCGAGATATAAAGTCAGAATTGCAAAATATAGTCAGAATTGCAAGATATTAAGTCAGAATTGCGTGAAAGAAAGTCAGAATTGCGAGATATAAAGTCAGAATTGCAGGTTATAAATTCAGAATTGCGTGTTGTAAAGTCAGAATTGTGAGATATAAAGTCAGAATTGCGAGATATAGTCAGAATTGTACGGAGCCCCTAAAGGGACTAATTTTAGGATAGGAGAATTTTTTTTTTCCAAATCTTTTGCGTTCACCCGAGAAACTTTGTGTTCCCACGCAAAACTTTTGCGTTCCCCCGAGAAACATTGCGTTCCCACGCAAAACTTTTGCGTTCCCTCGCAAAGATATTTGCGTTCCCAACAAACCCTGTTGTGAGCTCGGACAGACACTTCCTGTTTAATGTCCCGCTGGCAGTGCTTCAGAGCTCCGTTCGTTAATGGAGCGTTTCATAGTGTTTGAACTTGGACTCAAATGTAAAGAAATGCGGTCCGTGCTTAACTCAAGGAGTTCAGTGAAGTTGGCAATATATTCAAATAGGCTATTCGAACTTCCCGGATCAATATTCTTGAGCTAAACGTTGTTAAAACACAAACGACACCTATTTACAACCACAGTAACCTAGACAACGAGCTACAACCCAATTCCCCTCAAAACGAGCTTTATAATATAGGCTAAATGTATCTTTATGTGCAGGCGGCTGAGAGACAAGTCAAGGGACCATCTGCAAAGTGCAATATAACCAAAAAAACGACTACAACATCAACTCATATTCAAAAATACAAAAATAGTCATTAACTTCAATGTTACAAACTGTAGTGCCACCCAATTCAGCTTACACATCAATGGTGACCCACTGGTCATACTACACTGCTTTTGCACATTTTATATTATGAAAAATATTCAATAACTTAACTGTAACACACCAAATTTAGTTCACACATCACTGCTCTAATATTGATTATATAACACTTAATTGCATTTATGCATTTGGAAGACGCTTTTATCCAAAGGTACACATTTACATTCTTATCATTTCTTGCTTTTCCCTGGGAATTGAACCCATGACCTTGGCATTGCAAGCACCAACGCTCTACTGTTTGAGCTAAAGGAAAGCTAGTATGGGAAGTAATAGCACATAAAAAATAAGTAGGCCTATTATTTACACAAATTATATTGGTACTGTGCACAGCTAACATAATAGTCACAACCATAGCTTTTGCATTATATTTGCTTACTGAATTTCGATGGCTTTACACTGTATAACTGTGAAGTTACTGATTTTATTTCATAATAAAAAATCATAACAATTATGCATTTAAAAAAAAATCAAACTAAGTGTAGTGTAACCAGCAGGAGAGCGGTGATGTGTGAACTAAATTTGGTGACAGTAGCTACAGTGTGTCATAGTGAAGCTATAGAATATGTTTAATAATATAAAATGTGCAGAAAGGTTTGGGATTTGCACTTTGCAGACGGCCCCTTATTTGGACTTGTCTCAATCGGGTGTTGTTTAGAGATAAATTTATATTATAAAGCTCGTTTTGAGGAGAATTGGGTTGTAGCTCGTTGTCTAGGTTACTGTGGTTGTAAATAGGTGTCGTTTGTGTTTTATTTAGCTCAAGAATATTGATCCGGGAAGTTCGAATAGCCTATTTGAATATATTGCCAACTTCACTGAACTCCTTGAGTTAAGCACGGACCGCATTTCTTTATATTTGAGTCCAAGTTCAAACACTATGAAACGCTCCATTAACGTACGGAGCTCTGAAGCACTGCCAGCGGGACATTAAACAGGAAGTGTCTCTCCGAGCTGTCAACAGGTTTTGCGTGGGAACGCAAATATCTTTGCGACGGAACGCAAAACTTTTTTTCTGTGGGAACGCAAATATCTTTGCGAGGGAACGCAAAGTTTCTCGGGGGAACGCAAAAGATTTGAAAAAAAATAAAATTCTCCGATCCTAAATTTTTTCCACCACCACGTCCCTTTAGGGGCTCCGTAGAATTGCAAGATATAAAGTCAGAATTGCGTGAAATAAAGTCAGAATTGCGTGAAATAAAGTCAGAATTGCGTGATATAAAGTCAGAATTGCGAGATGTAAAGTCAGAATTGCGAGATATAAAGTCAGAATTGCGAGATATAAAGTCAGAATTGCGAGATATAAAGTCAGAATTGCGTGAAATAAAGTCAGAATTTCGTGAAATAAAGTCAGAATTGCGAGATATAGTCAGAATTGCGAGATATAGTCAGAATTGCAAGATATAAAGTCAGAATTGCGTGAAATAAAGTCAGAATTGCGTGAAATAAAGTCAGAATTGCGAGATATAAAGTCAGAATTGCGAGATATAAAGTCAGAATTGCAAGATATAAAGTCAGAATTGCGTGAAATAAAGTCAGAATTGCGTGATATAAAGTCAGAATTGCGAGATATAAAGTCAGAATTGCGAGATATAAAGTCAGAATTGCGAGATATAAAGTCAGAATTGCGTGAAATAAAGTCAGAATTGCGAGATATAAAGTCAGAATTGCGTGATATAAAGTCAGAATTGCGAGATATAAAGTCAGAATTGCAGGTTATAAATTCAGAATTGCGAGATATAAACTATTCTGAGGGGAAAAAAGTTAGTCTTTTTTTCCCCCCTTAGAATTGGCCTGATAACTCGCAATTGCGAGTTTATATCTCACAATTCTGAGAAAAGATGTCAGACTTTCGAGATATAAACTCGCAATTGTGAGATAAAAAGTCTCAATTATTTTTTTTATTCAGTGGCGGAAACAAGCTTCCATATGTTTGTTCTATTATGTAAAGCACATTGAAAAGCTGCTTTAAAGCTGCTTTATTTTAACTTTATATAAAAATAGTTATTATTATTATTATTATTCAGTTAATGTTTATTTCAACATTTTAAAAATCCAAAATTGTATTTATGTTAACATAGATGATTGAATGGTTTATATTGTTCTTTGTTATTGAATGCATTATCTAATTGAGAGCTTATTCGTTAAGATCGCCGGATACGAGTATTTTTACTCAGTCAAACTGAATACTGTGTTCTTTCCTTTTCTTCGGCATTTATGCGTTGGATTATTATCGGATAATGCGGAAGAAAGCACATAGAAAACTGCTTTTGTTATTGTTTCGATCGAAGCCATTCGCTGTAATCCTGAATAAAAGCTCCAGTGAGCGACATTTCAACATGTTAAAAATCCAAAGTTAACACGATGATTAAATGGTTTATATTGCTCTTTGTTATTGAACGCATTACCTAACTGAGACCTTATTGTAAAGTGTTCCAAACCCTCTCTTGGCTTCATCGCGTGTGATCTGATTCAATGAAAAGCTACATTTACGGCATGTTCATGCACGAGTGAGTTTGTTGACCTCAGTGCCGTACGGCGTCTTCGAAACCACTTCCGGAGCCATCCAATATGGAGTTCCCACTAACGACTTCCTCTTGGGAATGTCTTTGCTGATCTGAGCGCAGAATCCAAAGTCGGACAGTTTGACCTTTAAAACAAAGAGAAAGAGACTAAATGACTTTTCCACACATTACTGGAGTACGTTTTACAAGAAAATGCAATTTCAGTCTTTCTAAATTTCACATTTAATTCAATGCGTCACTTGCCGTGTCTCTGTTATTATTTGGGCGATTTCTGAGACCTGGTATTAAGATGCGTTTCGGTCGATCAACATCGACAAAGTTTAAAGGGGGGTCATGAAATGAGAAATCGAAAAGTGTTTCTTGATCTTTTGACATATCAGAGGTCATTATACTATAAAAATATCCTGTAAGTTTCAGAACTCAAAACTTCCTCATTAGTCCAAAAACAGCTTTAATTGAAACCAAGCTCAGAAAATTATTTTTTCATGTAATGATGACGAAAGAAGATCGACGCCCACT
Organism: Rhinichthys osculus; assembly: GCA_029959095.1. Taxonomy (NCBI): domain Eukaryota; kingdom Metazoa; phylum Chordata; class Actinopteri; order Cypriniformes; family Leuciscidae; genus Rhinichthys; species Rhinichthys osculus. The sequence continues at coordinate 2,020,377 of JARWKJ010000012.1, forward strand.
TCTACATTATCGCCTCTTTAGCCCCGCCCACTGATACACCCCACTTCTACATCATCGCCTCTTTAGGCCCGCCCACTGATACACCCCACTTCTACATCATCGCCTCTTTAGCCCCGCCCACTGATACACCCCACTTAATTTGTATTAGTGTTTGAAAGAAAGGGTAAAAAAAAAGGATGGAAAATAGCTTATTACTTCATCCCTCTGTGGTGAAAATCCAGCGTTTAATGTTGTTTATGTGTCTATATGGTGTTTTTAATACGCTTTAACACAAACCATGTGTAAGTTCATAAGTCGACAGCATTGCTGAGTATTTTCTGCTTAAAACTGCAGTGAACCAAAGACAGTCTCAAAAACACGGTTTGAAATCGCTGGTGTTTCTGACGTCACAAACGACCTTGTAACCAATCAGATCAACGTGTGATCGTCAACCAGTGGATCTCTGAGCTGAGGGAGTGAGTGGAGGCGGGGCTCATTTGCATATTCATAGAACCGCGCATACTAAATGAGGCAAGGGTGTCGAGCTACATTCAAGATATTTTAAGGTATGAAGAAATTATTTTCGAGGAAAAAACTTTTAAATATGTTATTTTGGTGAGTTTTAAATGATGAAATTATTGACTACAGGGGGACTTTAAAAATCTTGATAACATTATAAGTGGACCTCAGAGAACATTATAAAATTTTGTAAAAAATGCCATTCATGACCCCTTTAAATCCTGTCTGGCCGGAGTGCTTCCCATAATGTTTACAATTGCCACGATTAACATTCAGAAGGATTGTGTTTGAGATTAGACTCATCTTACCCTGCCGTCCAGTGTCAGTAAAATGGAGTCACTCTTGATGTCTCTGTGAATGACGCCCTGAGCGTGAAGATAACAGAGCGCCTGCAAGACGGACTCACACACCGTCGCGATCTGCTCCTCTGTTAGTCTAAACACACACACACACACACACACACACACACACACTAAATAAACAAGGGCTGTGCCTCCTTCTACTCCTGAAAATCAGCAGTTATATATATATCTGTATGTGTGGTAAAAGTTTGCGAGAGAATGCAAAAGCACTGAAATATATTTTTATATAATATAAAATATTTTGGTGAAACTCGAGAAATTAGAATATCGTGCAAAAGTTAATTTATTTCAGTAATTCAACTTAAAAGGTGAAACTAATATATTATATAGACTCATTACATGCAAAGTGAGATATTTCAAGCCTTTATTTGTTATAATTGTGATGATTATGGATTACAGATATGAAAACCCCAAAGTCAAAATTAGAATATTGTGAAAAGGTTTTCATATCTGTAAGCCATAATCATCACAATTATAACAAATAAAGGCTTGAAATATCTCACTTTGCATGTAATGAGTCTATATTATATATTAGTTTCACCTTTTAAGTTGAATTACTGAAATAAATGAACTTTTGCACGATACTCTGATTTTTCGAGTTTCACCTGTACACATTTCATACACTACTGATCTAAGGTTTGAGCTCAGTAAGATTTAAAATAAATAAATAAAAACAGAACTTTCTTTCAACAAGGATGGATAAAATTGATCAAAAGTGACAGTAAAGACATTTATAATGTTACAAAATATTCTATTTCAAATAAATCCTGCTCTTTTAAAATGTTCTGTTCATCAAAGTATCATGAGAAATAAAATGTATCATGGTTTCCATAAAAATATGACTGTTTTCAACACTGATAATAATCATAAATGTGTCTTGAGCATCAGATCCTCATATTAGAGTGATTTCTGAAGGATCATGTGACACTGAAGACTGGAGTAATGATGCTGAAAATCACAGGAATAAATTACACTTTACTGTATATTCACATAGAAAACAGATGATTTACATTGGAATAATAATTCACTATTTCGCAGTATTTTTGATCAAATAAATGCAGTCTTGCTGAGTAAGAGACTTCTTTCAAAAACATAACAAAATCAAACCGACCTGAAATATTAATGCTTTTTAACGCTTTAGGATTGAATGGTTGTCTAATGCGTTGCATCTTCACATTGCATAATGATAACAAACCGTATTAAACAAAAACTGCAATCTGGGCTTTCTTCTCCGCAGGCGTTTAATACTTGATGTTTTAAATTTAGAGCAAAGATGAAGCAGTGAGTGTGAGGAACATCAATAAAAGCTCAACGGTAAAGTTTGTGAAAGTTTACAGTTTCCATATTGTCCTGCAGCTTTACAGCAGACGCGAGCGAGCTTGAAGATGCTGTGCCGGCAGAAGAGCTTCAGGGAACGTTTTGCAAGGACTGATCTTAAAGATTATTATTTAAATTTTTTTTATGACAAAATCTACTTACTTTAAATGATAGCCTACCAAGTTAGGGTTAGGGTTAGAGAAGCTTATAGAATAAAAGCAACATCAATAAACAACAACAATACGATAAAAACCAAAAGCCAGACAAAAACATTTAGGCTTTAGGCTATTATAGGGTAAACACAGAGTCATTTTTACATTTGTGTGTGACCATCATAGACAACCCTGAATCCAAGAGTTTGTGTTGTAATAAAAAAAATACAGCATTTTGTCTCGATAGTTTTGAAAATAGCCCATATTAGAAAGTGTGCTATTACAGGGGTAACATTCATGTAAAGTTTTAAATGTAACAACTTTTATTTTATTTTATAATGAACGGGAACATACAAAAGAGAAAGCATACATCCCATAATATGACTGATCGTAAGATGAGCATTTCTAGACTGTCTGAATCATAGATCTCCATAATAAAGGCTAGATGTCTTACGGCGGAGTCTCTATCATCATCACCGGCGGCCATCTTGTCACAGGCAAGGCTCTGTGGTGCCTGATGTAAGATGAGTGATCGGCACGAACACAAATACTCTTATCTCGCTGAAATCTTGACGGATTTACAAACGGTTTGGTTTCTTACAAACGTGGCTATAATTCTGGATGATTATTTATTGAAACACTTATTATTCATAAGTTTGCAGTGTCATAACTACATCTCTGACGTTTATAACAAACCAAACCGTTTGAAAATCGGTAGAAAATTGAGCAAGTTATGGTTATTTAAAAAGTACATGCGCCATTAAAACACAATGTTACGAGTGAGAGAGCTGCCTGTGGCAAGATGGCCGCCAGGTGTGGACGTCGACCTCCATTGGCCAGCAGCGCGGACGAGACATCTAGCCTTTATTATGGATATCTATGCTCTGAATGACATCAGTGGATTATTGTCCGCTGTTCTCTGCGTGTGGTCACTCAGTGAAGCATCAGCACACATGATCTGAGGAGTCCATCGCTCAGGTGTGTTGGACTAGCGGATTACCTGGTTTCTGAGACGATGTTGGTTAGAGCGCCGCCCTGCAGGTACTCCATGATCACCCAGAGCTCTTCCCCCACCAGGGCACTCTTGTACATCTCTACCACGTTCTTATGACTGTAGTCTCGCATTATAACCACCTGTGAGTAATGACATATACAGCTACATATAAAACAATTACACACACACACACACACACACACATATATATACACACACACACACAAACACACACTAATATATATACATAAACAATGATATATTAAAACAAGTTTAGTATTGTTATATTTTAAAAGATTATATATATATATATATATATATATTGTGTGTATGTGTATATATATATATATATATATATGTTAATATTTATTAATATATTCATTATTTTAACAAAGATTATATATATATATATATACACACAATATATATATGTGTGTGTGTGTGTGTGTGTGTGTAAACAATGATATATTTGAAATTATGTATACAGTATATGTTATATTTAAAAATATCATATATATACATATATTTAAAAAAATTGTTAATATAAATTTTATTTAATATTATTTTGACATCTATACAAAAATTCTAATGTGGTTCTTTTAAGGCAAGACATTGTGATTTTTAATATATCATTGTTTTTTTATAAATAAATAAATAATATATTTTTATATCATCTATGTATATGTAAAGTACATACATACATTTTTTAATATATCGTTATATTATAAATGTTTATTTCTATTTCTATTCTATAGAATAACTAATCCTTACATAATATATATATTGTATTTATTTATAAAACAACACTGATGTGGATCTTCAAGCAAGTCATCGTTTCCGAATAGCTTGATCGCTCTAAGTTAGCTTAGCTTAACTCCTCATCAAACGTCACATTAGTCATGCTAGTGTCGTCATACTTCATTGAAGAGCAGTTCCCTCCTCTGCTGCTTCCTCAGGTCCATCATCTTCACCGCGACCTGGCGTCCGCTGAGCTTCTCCCGCGCGATGCAGACCACACCCGTGGAGCCTTCCCCGATCTTCACGAAGCTCTCCAGAGACGAGCGAGGGTCCCCTCGGTCCACCACCATCTGCAGCGCGGCCTTGAACTGCTCGTGGGAGAGCGTGGGCTCCGGGGCGCTGGCGGGCGTCGGACCGGGACTCTCCGACGAGCCCGTGGGTGGAGGTCTGGGCTGGGACGGGCTGTCCTGGGTCGGGGGTCCCGAGGTTTCGTTGCCGTCCACGATGTCATTGGAGGAACGGCGTGTGGTTTGGATGGGGATTAATCCATGGCCTGGTTTTGGACTACTGGTGCCGTTGGGTTTGGAAATGGCCGCGTAGGTCGGGGAATTCACCTGTGTTCGGGGACAAATACGACGTCTGTTGAGTTTGTCAGACAAAAGTAGGAAAACATCTTATTACACTGGAAGAATAAGGAATATTTTGGGGTTTAAAATGTTCTTGATTGTGGGATTTCTTTAGAATATTTTATGAATTTAATTAATAGAATTTATAGAGAACTCCGTCTCGTATAGGGAGCCTAAGCCCCTCCCCTCCGCTACCGGCTCATTTCGGAAAAAATATGTATGGTAGTCAATGGCGAGAGACAACTTATCTTTTTATTCCGTCTGAACTGTGGCCTGAATTACACATATGATGTTTGTCCATTTAAAAGATAATTCTGAAAGTTAAGAAAGTCGCAGTTTGTCATAAAACTGAAGAGTAACATTTAGTTTTATGTGAAAATCGCGCAATGAACTACATCTCCCGGGAAGCGAAACAACGAGCGAGATCCGCTGCTCGTGTGTGTGCAGTCTGGTACAAAACACTCGATGACGGCGTAACGTTACGATTATAACGCAAGACTATAGAAACAGTGACAGACGTTAGCTTCAGTAAAGTTAGCTTCAGTAAAGTTAGCTTCAGTAAAGTTAGCTTGCTTCGGTAAAGTTAGCTTCGGTAAAGTTAGCTTCAGTAAAGTTAGCTTCAGGTAGCTTCAGTAAAGTTAGCTTCAGTAAAGTTAGCTTCAGTAAAGTTGGCTTCAGTAAAGTTAGCTTCAGTAAAGTTAGCTTCAGGTAGCTTTAGTAAAGTTAGCTTCAGTAAAGTTAGTTTCATTAAAGTTAGCTTCAGTAAAGTTAGCTTCAGTAAAGATAGCTTCAGTAAAGTTAACTTCAGTAAAGTTAGCTTCAGTAAAGTTAGCTTCAGTAAAGTTAGCTTCAGTAAAGTTAGCTTCAGTAAAGTTGGCTTCAGTAAAGTTAGTTTCAGTAAAGTTAGCTTCAGGTAGCTTCATTAAAGTTAGCTTCAGTAAAGTTAGCTTCAGGTAGCTTCATTAAAGTTAGCTTCAGTAAAGTTAGCTTCAGGTAGCTTCAGTAAAGTTAGCTTCAGTAAAGTTAGCCTTATTAAAGTTAGCTTCAGTAAAAAATAGCTTCAATAAAGTTAGCTTTAGTAAGGTTAGCTTCAGTAAAGTTAGCCTCAGTAAAGTTAGCTTCATTCATTGAGAGAAAATGTGCGCCTCTGGGTTTTGTAGTCTTTGTAATTACGTATTTTCACAGTCTAATACCTCAACAGTTTACATCAAACTGCGACTTTCTTGACTTAAAAATGTATCTTTTAAATGGACAAACATCATATGTGTAATTCAGGGCACAATTCAAACGAGATCAAAATATTTGTTGTCTCTCGTCATTGACTACCATACAATATTTTTCCGAAATAAGGTCCCATGGTGGTCGACCGGAAGGGGAGGGGCTTAGGCTCTCTATTCTGTCCAAACACACCGCGTCATCTACGTCAGGTGACTGTAAATGCGCAAAAACTGTTTCCATTGCAGTTTAGCGAAATATTTCTTTTTTGAAAAGCCTGAAAAAAAACCTAATGTGAGCGTAAAAACTTTTTTGCGATAAACAGGAGGTTTTTTTTTGCGAAACTGACATGTTTCCATTGGGCGTATTTTCAATTCGCAATTTGCGCAATTTGAAGGGTAATGGAAACGCGGCTAGTGAAGCGGGGGTTTCGGCGACGAGTCTATTTTCACGCTCAATTAAAGTGAAAGCATGCTTTTGATGGACGAAGTAAATATGATTTCACGCAAAAAGTGCCCAAAATGCACAGAATAAACATATCTAGTGAGTCTTAACAAGCACTGGAGTAGGCAAACAAAAGAAAATGAAGACTCACAAATATTTATAGAATATTTACCTGTAGGTTTTTCAAATGTTATTTAATAAAAATATTTTTTTTTCCCTCAAAATCTCTCTTTTTTTCTGTCCTCCAACATGATTTTCTCTCCTGATGGGATTTTTCTTCATGTAAACAGTGCATTTCTGGTATACTGTGCTTATCAGAGTTTAGCTCATTTAAATGGTCAAATCAGCAAAAAATAAATAACTTTGCACAGGGAATTTTAGTGAACAATTCTATCACACTAGCTTCATGTAAACACTAATAATTTGTAAATCTTGTGGCTGCACAGTACTTATTTTACATTTATGCATTAGACAGACATTTTTATCCCAAGAAAATTAACAGTATTTTGCATTCAAGGTACATTTGATCGGTTTATGCATTCTGGGAATCAAACCCATGACCTTGGTGTAGTTAACGCCATGCAACTTAAAATAATTTTTGCAGCATGCAAGGCTCAACTTGTATTTGACCCAGAGCAATCTGCTGGACCTGTTCTGTATGAAATGAAATAGAGTCTAAGCTACGAACACATTTGAAAAAAGTGACATCATCCCTATTGTAAATATTGCAATATGAAAAAACACCCAAACAAGTTTCTAAGACTGAGTACTCGCCTTTGGTTTGCTAAGTTTGGGTTTAAAAGAGACTAAATATTCAGTAATATTATCTATTAGACTGCACTGACACTCTCAGATGAGAGCAAAACTTGAAAACTTGAACTAAATTGAGCTGAATAATGATTCTATTGTCTATTCTAGAGCTTTACAGCGGAATCGAATTCACTTCATAATTGAACTTTGCACTGCTATTGAACTAAACTGAATCAGCATTGAATCAGAACTGAGCTGCATAATGAATTCTGAAGAGCTGCTTTTAGCTGAATCAAGTTCATTTCATAAACATTGAACTTTGCACTGTTATTGAACTAAACTGAATCAACATTGAACTGAATTGAACTGAATTATAACTCTATTGTCTTTTTAGAGCTGCTTTAGTTGAACTGAGTTTACTTCATAACTAACAAACTATTACAACATTCACTGTTATTGAACTGAACTAAATCAACTTTGAACTGAATTGAACTGACTAATAACTCTGTCTTTTTAGAGCTGCTTTAAATAAATTGAGTTTGCTTCATAACTAAAGATATTTTACAACATTCACACTGTTATTGAACTGAACTAAATCAACTTTGAACTGAATTATAACTCTGTCTTTTTAGAGCTGCTTTAGTTAAATTGAGTTCACTTCATAACTAATGATATTTTACAACATTCACACTGTTGCTGAACTAAATCAACTTTGAACTGAATTATAACTCCATTGCCTTTTTAGAGCTGCTTTAGTTGAACTGAGTTTACTTCATAACTAACAAACTATTACAACATTCACTGTTATTGAACTGAACTAAATCAACTTTGAACTGAATTGAACTGACTAATAACTCTGTCTTTTTAGAGCTGCTTTAAATAAATTGAGTTTGCTTCATAACTAATGATATTTTACAACATTCACACTGTTATTGAACTGAACTAAATCAACTTTGAACTGAATTGAACTGAATTATAACTCTATTGTCTTTTTAGAGCTGCTTTAGTTGAACTGAGTTTACTTCATAACTAACAAACTATTACAACATTCACTGTTATTGAACTGAACTAAATCAACTTTGAACTGAATTGAACTGACTAATAACTCTGTCTTTTTAGAGCTGCTTTAAATAAATTGAGTTTGCTTCATAACTAATGATATTTTACAACATTCACACTGTTATTGAACTGAACTAAATCAACTTTGAACTGAATTGAACTGAATTATAACTCTGTCTTTTTAGAGCTGCTTTAGTTAAATTGAGTTCACTTCATAACTAATGATATTTTACAACATTCACACTGTTACTGAACTAAATCAACTTTGAACTGAATTATAACTCCATTGCCTTTTTAGAGCTGCTTTAGTTAAATTGAGTTTGCTTCAGAATCATAACTAATGATATTTTACAACATTCACACTATTATTGAACTGAACTAAATCAACTTTGAACTGAATTGAACTGAATTATAACTCTATTGTCTTTTTATAGCTGATTTAGTTGAATTGAGTTCACTTCATAACTAACAAACTATTACAACATTCACACTGTTATTGAACTGAACTAAATCAACTTTGAACTGAATTGAACTGAATTATAACTCTATTGTCTTTTTATAGCTGATTTAGTTGAATTGAGTTCACTTCATAACTAACGAACTATTACAACATTCACACTGTTATTGAACTGAACTAAATCAACTTTGAACTGAATTGAACTGAATTATAACTCTATTGTCTTTTTAGAGCTGCTTTAGTTAAATTGAGTTTGCTTCAGAACTAATGATATTTTACAACATTCACACTGTTGCTGAACTGAACCAAATCAACTTTGAACTCAATTGAACTGAATTATAACTCTATTGTCTTTTTAGAGCTGCTTTAGTTGAATTGAGTTCACTTCATAACTAACAAACTATTACAACATTCACATTGTTATTGAACTGAACTAAATCAACTTTGAACTGAATTGAACTGAATTACAACTCCATTGCCTTTTTAGAGCTGCTTTAGTTAAATTGAGTTTGCTTCAGAATCATAACTAAAGATATTTTACAACATTCACACTGTTACTGAACTGAACTAAATCAACTTTGAACTGAATTGACCTGAATTACAACTCCATTGCCTTTTTAGAGCTGCTTTAGTTAAATTGAGTTTGCTTCAGAATCATAACTAATGATATTTTACAACATTCACACTATTATTGAACTGAACTAAATCAACTTTGAACTCAATTGAACTGAATTATAACTATTGTCTTTTTAGAGCTGATTTAGTTGAATTGAGTTCACTTCATAACTAACAAACTATTACAACATTCACACTGTTATTGAACTGAACTAAATCAACTTTGAACTGAATTGACCTGAATTACAACTCCATTGCCTTTTTAGAGCTGCTTTAGTTAAATTGAGTTTGCTTCAGAATCATAACTAATGATATTTTACAACATTCACACTATTATTGAACTGAACTAAATCAACTTTGAACTCAATTGAACTGAATTATAACTATTGTCTTTTTAGAGCTGATTTAATTGAATTGAGTTCACTTCATAACTAACAAACTATTACAACATTCACACTGTTATTGAACTGAACTAAATCAACTTTGAACTGAATTGAACTGAATTATAACTCTATTGTCTTTTTAGAGCTTATTTAGTTGAATTGAGTTCACTTCATAACTAACAAACTATTACAACATTCACACTGTTATTGAACTGAACTAAATCAACTTTGAACTGAATTGAACTGAATTATAACTATTGTCTTTTTAGAGCTGCTTTAGTTAAATTGAGTTTGCTTCAGAACTAATGATATTTTACAACATTCACACTGTTGCTGAACTGAACTAAATCAACTTTGAACTGAATTGAACTGAATTATAACTATTGTCTTTTTAGAGCTGCTTTAGTTAAATTGAGTTCACATCATAACTAATGATATTTTACAACATTCACACTGTTGCTGAACTGAACTAAATCAACTTTGAACTGAATTGAACTGAATTATAACTCTATTGTCTTTTTAGAGCTGCTTTAGTTGAATTGAGTTCACTTCATAACTAGCAAACTATTACAACATTCACACTGTTATTGAACTGAACTAAATCAAATTTGAACTGAATTGAACTGAATTATAACTCTATTGTCTTTTTAGAGCTGCTTTAGTTAAATTGAGTTTGCTTCATAACTAATGAACTTTTACAACATTCACTGTTATTGAACTAAACTGAATCACCATAGAACTGTATTGAGGTGAACAATGAGTCTATAATATTTTTAGAGCTGCTTTACAAGTGAAATTTGATTTGTTTCATAAGTGATGCATTTTGCAACATTAACACTATTTCCCTGTTTATCACCGAGAAGATACTTTGAAACCATCTGTATTGTATAAGCGCTATATATATATATAAATAAATGTGACTTTACACACCTTAAAGTTGTAGGTGGACTGTGGCCTCTTCTGTGCTTCCATCTTCGGCTGTTCTGAGATCAGTTTTGCTCCATTGTTTTCTCTGTATGTGCTGTAGAGACACGACACGGGTCTCTGGGTGAATTTACCGTCCATTTTAGCGATGCCGAGCCGGTCATGAACAGTTCTAGGCGCGAGTAAAATGTCCCGAGGCATGAGCATCGGTTGCTCCGTGAACATCTTCACCTCGTGAATTGATTTGGATCTTGTCCGTAAGTCATTTGGGTTTAAAGTGAAGCCCTTCTTGTGGTCAGGCTGAGGACTTCCACTCTCACTCTGGACCTGTCGGGATCTGGAGTGCCAGTCCAAGACCGACTGACCGTTTCTCAGATTCGCCTCGTTCAGTTCTTGATACTCGTACGTCTCTCCCTCGACTACCTCTCCCAGGCGACCCAGAGATTGAGCTCGTTTCCGCAAAGACGGGCTGGTTTTCCTTAAGGAGTTTGAGCTGGTGACCGAGAGTCGACTCATCTCAGCGATCGCCGCAGAAATGTAGTCCTCGTGTCCGATGAAACTGCCACGCACGATGCTCTGGAAGAGAGAGTTAAACACGACATCAAAACTGACTCGATTTACTCTATTTTAAAAAGAGTTGACTGCACTGAGACTATCAGATGAGAAAAAACTTGATCTGAATAATGACGACACTATTGTCTTTTAAGAGCTGCTTTACAGCTCAACACTGAACTGAATTGAGCTGAATCAAATTTGTTTCGTATTTCATGAACTTTACAATGTTGACAGTTGTTGAACTGAACTGAATCAACACTGAACTGAATTGAGCTGAATCAAATTTGTTTCGTATTTCATGAACTTTACAATGTTGACGTTATTGAACTGAACTGAATCAACATTGAACTGAATTGAGCTGAATCAAATTTGTTTCGTAATTCATGAACTTTGCAATGTTGTCGGTTATTGAACTGAACTGAATCAACAGTGGACTGAATTGAGCTAAATCAAATTTGTTTCGTATTTCATGAACTTTACAATGTTGACGTTATTGAACTGAACTGAATCAACATTGAACTGAATTGAGCTGAATCAAATTTGTTTCGTATTTCATGAACTTTACAATGTTGACGTTATTGAACTGAACTGAATCAACATTGAACTGAATTGAGCTGAATCAAATTTGTTTCGTATTTCATGAACTTTACAATGTTGACGTTATTGAACTGAACTGAATCAACACTGAACTGAATTGAGCTGAATCAAATTTGTTTCGTATTTCATGAACTTTACAATGTTGACGTTATTGAACTGAACTGAATCAACATTGAACTGAATTGAGCTGAATCAAACTTGTTTCGTATTTCATGAACTTTATAATGTTGACGGTTATTGAACTGAACTGAATCAACAGTGAACTGAATTGAGCTGAATCAAATTTGTTTCGTATTTCATGAACTTTACAATGTTGACGTTATTGAACTGAACTGAATCAACATTGAACTGAGTTGAGCTGAATCAAATTTGTTTCGTAATTCATGAACTTTACAATGTTGACGGTTATTGAACTGAACTGAATCAACATAGAACTGAATTGAGCTGAATCAAATTTGTTTTGTAATTCATGAACTTTGCAATGTTGACTGTTATTGAACTGAACTGAATCAACAGTGGACTGAATTGAGCTGAATCAAATTTGTTTCGTAATTCATGAACTTTGCAATGTTGACGGTTATTGAACTGAACTGAATCAACATAGAACTGAATTGAGCTGAATCAAATTTGTTTTGTAATTCATGAACTTTGCAATGTTGACTGTTATTGAACTGAACTGAATCAACAGTGAACTGAATTGAGCTGAATCAAATTTGTTTTGTAATTCATGAACTTTGCAATGTTGACGGTTATTGAACTGAACTGAATCAACATTGAACTGAATTGAGCTGAATCAAATTTGTTTTGTAATTCATGAACTTTGCAATGTTGACGGTTATTGAACTGAACTGAATCAACAGTGAACTGAATTGAGCTGAATCAAATTTGTTTTGTAATTCATGAACTTTGCAATGTTGACGGTTATTGAACTGAACTGAATCAACATTGAACTGAATTGAGCTGAATCAAATTTGTTTCGTATTTCATGAACTTTGCAATGTTGACGGTTATTGAACTGAACTGAATCAACATTGAACTGAATTGAGCTGAATCAAATTTGTTTCGTAATTCATGAACTTTGCAATGTTGACGGTTATTGAACTGAACTGAATCAACACTGAACTGAATTGAGCTGAATCAAATTTGTTTCGTAATTTATGAACTTTGCAATGTTGACGGTTATTGAACTGAACTGAATCAACATTGAACTGAATTGAGCTGAATCAAATTTGTTTCGTAATTCATGAACTTTGCAATGTTGACGTTATTGAACTGAACTGAATCAACATTGAACTGAATTGAGCTGAATCAAATTTGTTTAGTAATTCATGAACTTTGCCATGTTGACGGTTATTGAACTGAACTGAATCAACATTGAACTGAATTGAGCTAAAACAAATTTGTTTGGTAATTCGTGAACTTTGCAATGTTGACGGTTATTGAACTGAACTGAATCAACATTGAACTGAATTGAGCTGAATCAAATTTGTTTCGTAATTCATGAACTTTGCAATGTTGACTGTTACTGAACTGAACTGAATCAACAGTGAACTGAATTGAGCTGAATCAAATTTGTTTTGTAATTCATGAACTTTGCAATGTTGACGGTTATTGAACTGAACTGAATCAACAGTGAACTGAATTGAGCTGAATCAAATTTGTTTCGTAATTCATGAACTTTGCCATGTTGACGGTTATTGAACTGAACTGAATCAACATTGAACTGAATTGAGCTAAAACAAATTTGTTTGGTAATTCGTGAACTTTGCAATGTTGACGGTTATTGAACTGAACTGAATCAACATTAAACTGAATTGAGCTGAATCAAATTTGTTTCGTAATTCATGAACTTTGCAATGTTGACGTTATTGAACTGAATTGAGCTGAATCAAATTTGTTTGGTAATTCGTGAACTTTACAATGTTGACGGTTATTGAACTGAACTGAATCAACATTGAACTGAATTGAGCTGAATCAAATTTGTTTCGTAATTCATGAACTTTGCCATGTTGACGGTTATTGAACTGAACTGAATCAACATTGAACTGAATTGAGCTAAAACAAATTTGTTTGGTAATTCGTGAACTTTGCAATGTTGACGGTTATTGAACTGAACTGAATCAACATTAAACTGAATTGAGCTGAATCAAATTTGTTTCGTAATTCATGAACTTTGCAATGTTGACGTTATTGAACTGAATTGAGCTGAATCAAATTTGTTTGGTAATTCGTGAACTTTACAATGTTGACGGTTATTGAACTGAACTGAATCAACAGTGAACTGAATTGAGCTGAATCAAATTTGTTTTGTAATTCATGAACTTTGCAATGTTGACGTTATTGAACTGAACTGAATTGAGCTGAATCAAATTTGTTAAGTTAACATTCCATTTTGCAAACATTATGGGAATGTTACTTTTAAATGTTCTCTGAACTTTCTGAAACAAGTTGTGACATTTAACTCTCTGGTGCACTTCGGTCATTTTTGACAAATTTTTTTTCTTCTTTTTTTTAAAGAATTTTTTACTTCATCGTAATGGTACGAAACTTGGTAAAGGTTTTGGCACTTCCTATGTGAATAAAAAAATAAATAATCATGGACATGATTCAAAAAGAATAATTGGTCCTGAAAAAAATAGTCACACTTGTGCTCCTCGCGGTCAGAAATTAATCTTACAGAAAGCTCATTTTTTGAGATATCAACCTCAAATTTGGAACGTTTTTAGATTTATAGCTTATATTTTCTCACAGTTTTAGAGTAAAATGTGTTTTAGAAAATACACATTTCATATAAAAACTGAAAATATAATTTTTTTCACAGCAATAAATGTACAATTCTATAACTTTTTTAACTTTTTAAAAACTTTTTTCACTTTAGCAATAATTTGTCAAGTGTCGTTTTTAAAAAGAGATCAAACTTTCAAGATTTACGACAGTTTAAGTTGGAAATTTCATTTTCAGGTCTATGCTCAAAAAGTCAAAAAATGGATTATAAATACTGCAAAAATATAAGTACCATAAAATCCAATAAAAACGTCATGCATTTGAAGATTGCAGTTGTTAGATCTTTATATGCATGCAATTCTTCATTTTTAGGGATAATTTTAAAGAGTTATATTCTCTAGAATTGTCTTCATTAAGGCTATATTTTAAAAGTATTTTAGAATTCTAAGTTTTTCCCCCTCAAAAAATGATGCTGTGAAATTATTTGATTTTCACCCCCTTCTAACTGACGTTTCCATACATGCAAATACGCCAAAATCTCATATTAACCAGGAGATAGCAGATATTTTCACTACAAGAACAATATTCAGGACCATTTGCATCTCATTTGCATCTCTAAGCAGAATTTTACTGGATCTCAGACATTCGCCCTCAGTCATTTGGTGGGATGATGCAGCTCCTCCGAGAGCTATTATATAACAGCAGCGTCGAGCAGGTTTATCAGGTCAAAAAAAAAGGCTTAATGTCACATTCTTAAAGTGTTTGAATGGTGCAGCGGATACGTGAGAACTCTGGGGAAACGCAACCGAGACGATGGTTTAGATATAAACATGGAGACAGAACCTGTTTAACAGACATGTGATTATTAAATGGAGCCGCAAACATTAACGTGAAACAAACTTCCTCAGGGAAAAGATGTTCTGTTGAAAAACACTTAGTGGGAAGATTTGAAAGAAATTACAGTAGATGCTGTAAAGAAATGCGTCTCAGTCTAATTTCACGGGAAAATCAAGAGACATTATATATTTTGCTTAATTGTCTTAAAATATTGTCGGTAAGTTTGGCAAATAATTCTATAATTTTCTTCATGCAATAATTTATTTCTTTTTTCTTTTGATTTTGGAGTCAAATGTGATCTGGGCATGAGAATCAACTACCTAACTGTATATAATAACTGCATAATAATGTCACAAATATAACAGTATTAATGAATTATATATGCAGTGAAATGTTTTGCAAAATTATACCAACTATATAATTTCTTGGCTGATATTTTTGCCTAAATGTCATAAAAATAATGTCACTAAGTTTTGCAAATAATTCATGCAAAAAAAAGTTCAAGCATCAATTTTGGATTACACACACACGTGATATATAATATATAATATATATAACACACACACACACACGTGATATATACATAAATAATATATATAACACTCACACACGCGCACACACACGTGATATATACATAAATAATATACTGTATATAACGCACACACACACACACACACACACACACACGTGATATTCTGTAATATTTTGTGATATTCACCTACCTAGTAAGTTACTATTTATAATAATTGGATAATAATGTTAAAAATGGAAATATCTATGCAGCGCTGTAATATCAAATGTATATTTTTTTTACTGATATTTTTACCTAATTGCAATAAAAAGTCACTAAGTTTTGCAAATAATGCAAAAATATATATAATGTAATTTAACCATTGATTAATTACATATATATATATATATATGAATTATATATACTATAATTGCTGTAAGTATAATTCAAACTACTGTATAGTTTATCTATATATATATAAACATGTTAATTATAAATATCAAAGCTCTGATACAGAAGCACACATCGTGAAACACCAAACGTGTCCTTGTCTTGAACATGCTCCACTTTACCTTCTTCGGTTTGAGGTAGACCTGTGTGATTCTGGACGGGTCCACCACAGGTTTGGGTCTCTTGAGTGTTTCGATGATGCTCTGCCATTGGGGCGGCAGACCGAGGAAACATCCCTGGACCGGGTCGAAGGACGTGTGCACCCTGTGCTCGAAGTTCTTGGGCGTGGAGATCTCCAGCCTCCTCTTCTTCTTCTTCTTCCTCAGGAACATCCCGACAGCCTGCGGGAAACAAGAGTTGGTCCCATCGTGACACGACACACTCAGTTTCTCCAGCAATGTCATGGAGTCGCATTCACAACATGTACTAGACCCAACTGAAGATATGTCCGTCAAAAAAACTAAACAAGACTCAAAAGGGGGCGGGGACAGGTGTGACACGTGCTGTCAATCGGACACCTGAGGACACGCCCCTTTACTAACGCTTTCAAACCTGACACTGCGAGCGTCCTGTTACACGGACACTAAAGTGAGACGGTTGTAGATCGAGTCTTTACTAATGCATATTCAGTGAACCATGGGAACCAAACTACTAGTGACAGGCTCAATATTCCTGCAGGTTACACTGAGGTCATGAAAGCCACCACAGAAAACAATGTCCCGAGTACATTGGGTACATTGGATTTCCAAAGCCTGTATGAATATATTTATCCCTATTTAACCCTGTATTATTTTTGATACACACATTTCTAAGGCTTCTAAATGACTTGTTTCACACAAGCTCTGACAGTCCTTCTTGATTGATAGTTTAGACTCTTTTATCAAGTAAAATCTTTTAGTGTAATTGTGCAAACGTCCTCCTTCAGCTCGTGTCTTTCTGCGGTCACATCTGAGCTGATTTGTATCACGTAAACTTAGGAATAACTTAAAGATTGTTAGAAAGATTGTCATCATTTATTAGAAAAATCATGAGTATCAAATATGATCATCAGGCTTTTGAGGAAGGTTTATGTGTTCATCAGTCAATTATCATTGTATTACATTGCATCATATGTTTTGATCATACATCTAAGCATTTAAATATCATCTTACTAAGACATTATTGGCAGATTTATATGCAAGTATCTGCTATACTGTTATCATTGATTTACATTTCAAGCATCAGAATTTCATATTACTATTTGTCCATATGAATATCAGCATCTGTACCAAATTGC
Source organism: Rhinichthys osculus (assembly GCA_029959095.1). Taxonomy (NCBI): domain Eukaryota; kingdom Metazoa; phylum Chordata; class Actinopteri; order Cypriniformes; family Leuciscidae; genus Rhinichthys; species Rhinichthys osculus. The sequence goes on from JARWKJ010000012.1 coordinate 2,037,861, forward strand.
ATATTTGTGCTCAGTTTGGGCCTCTGAATACTTCTTTTCCTTTCTATTCTCACTATATTATACCATATGAGCTATAAAATGATCAAATATGATACAAAACATTTTTGTTTGACTAGGCTTTACAGGGTTAATTTCTCAGTCGTTTTTCCTAGACATTAAAAGCCAGACATTTTAAAATATTTTCTATCAAAATCTCTCAAGATCAAATGATCTGAGCAGCTCCACATTCATTATATAGCTCAATACTTTTACTGTATTGACTCATTTGAGTCGTTTTGTTTTACTTGAAGGTTAAACCTAATGATATGCTAATGAAAGCTTTGAAACTGACATTATATGGCGGTGTTGCTGGAAGGGTTAGGCGCCTCTGTTCTGCATTAACTCGATCAATCACATCACCAGCGTGGATGAACATATTGACTAGTATCTGATCACCGCTCAACTATTATTCCTCAGTAATAGTTTAGGTCCTCCTGTGACCCTCAACATCTGTCCTGATGCATGAAGTGAACGGGAACAAATGTATAGACCCAATGCAGAATGTATACAAACATGAGATATAAAAGATGTGATTTTTGTGTAGTAGTGCACTGTAAAAAATGTTTGTCATTTTTACAGAAAAATACTACAAAAAAAGGTACAGTAAAAACTAAAATGTAAAAAACTAAAATGCAACTAGATACTGCATTTTTCGCCAATAGCAATAACCGATAATTCAGAGTGATATCTTTCGATACTGATAGCCGATAATTGAGAATGATATCTGCCGATACTGATCCGATTATTGAGAATGATATCTGCGATACTGATCCGATTATTGAGAATGATATCTGCCGATACTGATAGCAATTATTCAGAATAATATCTGCCAATACCGATTATTGAGAATGATATCTGCTGATACTGATCCGATTATTGAGAATGATATCTGCCGATACTGATAGCAATTATTCAGAATAATATCTGCCAATACCGATTATTCAGAATGATATCTGCCGATACCGATAGCAATTATTCATAATGATATTTGCCGATACTGATAGCCGATTATTCATAATGATATCTGCCGATACCAATAGCAATTATTCATAATGATATCTGCTGATACTGATAGCCGATTATTCATAATGATATCTGCTGATACTGATAGCTGATTATTCAGAATAATATCTGCCGATACCGATAGCGATTATTCAGAATAATATCTGCCAATACCGATTATTCAGAATGATATCTGCCGATAGACGATTATTCATAATGATATCTGCCGATACAGATAACGATTATTCAGAATGATATCTGCCGATACAGATAGCGATTATTCAGAATAATATCTGCCGATACCGATTATTCAGAATGATATCTGCCGATACCGATTATTCAGAATAATATCTGCCGATACCGATAGCTGGTTATTCAGAATAATATCTGCCGATACCGATTATTCAGAATAATATCTGCCGATACCGATGACTCAGAATAATATCTGCCGATACCGATTATTCAGAATAATATCTGCCGATACCGATTATTCAGAATGATATCTGCCGATACCAATTATTCAGAATAGTATCTGCCGATACCGATTATTCAGAATGATATCTGCCGATACGATAGCTGATTATTCAGAACGATATCTGCCGATACCGATAACGATAGCGATTATATCTAATGATATCTACCTATATCTGATATCTACTGATAGCCGATTATTCAGAATGATATCTGCCGATACCGACAGCCGAAAATGTATAATGCTATCTGCCAATACCGATAGCCGATTATTCAGAATAAAATCTGCAGATAGCCGAATATTCAGAATATTTGCAGATACCGATAGCCGATTATTCTGAATATCTGCCGATATGATTCATTCTTATGAAAAAAAACCCTCTCCCAATTAATGCTGTAAACTATACAGGGAGCCTCTCATTTGGTACATTAATATTCAAAAGTTAAAAACTATTACATTCAACTACTATTTATGAATAAATGCAAAAATGAAATGTTTGTATACAACTCAGTTGCATAAGGTAGTTTTCATAAACACCATTTTAGTTTGAATTTCATGATAAAATGGACAGAAATTGAAAACTGAGACTTTGTTTCTTATCAGGAGTAACAAAGCACAAAGCTCTTCGCGATTATAGGATGGGAGGCGCTACAAATAATGTTAGTTGTAGGGAAAAACTGCAGACATGGCAACCCTGGCTTGAACTTCAGGCGTTTCAGAGGGTCAAATAGAACCTGCTTTTGCTTCCACATCGCTATTTTTTAATTGTTAAAGTGTTATTGTCATATAGACAGCCCTAAATTCAACACAAGAGACATTTTCTTCACACACAGTATGAGATCTGACACGTTTTCCCATCCCCTTTTGATTGACAGGATATAATCGGCCCTGATCATCGGCTGTTTTTAAACAATCGGCCGTCAGTGAAAATAATTACTGCTTTTGCGACACCGATTATTGGCCGATACATCGGTGCATCTCTAGTTAAAACCTATTCAGTAAGTTATCTTAACATACTGCATACAGTTAAACACTGTAAATGGTTTAACATCACAATATATGTAACTTTATCATAAAATACTGTCAAATTTGCAAAATGCAAGAAAAAACGAATGACTGAATTCGTATGAATTACTGTATAATTTATGGTGAAAAAAGGACATTACCAGAAGTCCCAGCATGACTCATTACATATGATTATATTTTATTTAAATAGTTTAATCTTATTTTTGATATCAGTAATGTACATTAGGGTGTTTTGTGACATTCTGTCAATGTTTATTGCTTTATTTAAGGGTCATTTGTGTTACTCTGATAACACGTTTTCATCATGTGTTTTACAACCTGCATTATTATGAAAAGCTTCCTCTTGGTTCAGGATCATGTGTGTTAGTTATCTTTCATATGAAATACCCTAAATAAAAACTAACCGCATTATTATGATCCCTCTCATTTCTTAAAAATGATCGACTTTTTGCAGGTTCTTCAAGGGTTTTGCAAACATATGCAGTTTACACATTTAAGACAGTGTGTGTCTGTAAACTCCTCTTGTATGAGCTGTCAATCAATATTTGCCCACTAGAGAACATTAAACAGAGAGCAATAAATACGCAAAATAACCAGATAAGACGTCACGAACACATGACAATCAATTTCATTTTTTTTTATCCATTATGTTATCCATAAAGTATGTTTTAGAAAAGTAAATATTGCTATAAAATCTCTCGAGCCGCTCTTATCAAATAAAATGTGAAGCATGTCATTTCTGTATAAAGCTTTATATCTGAGGGGTCTTTATTAGACACTGTTTTCAACTAAAACTGAAAAATTTACGCAATTTGGATTGGAAGTTTTTGGAAACAATACTGCTATCATCTGTGTGTAAAGTACAATAACATGGATATGCGAAAATTACATTATGCTTGTTACGTGTTCAGTCTATAGGCACGTGGTGTTTCTTTACAAAGTGACATCGCCATCTACTGGCCTGGCATGAATAATACAGTGCTTTTTAACCGTTCTCACGGATCAGTGTGAACAACGGAGATTGTTTTCACAACATTGTCGCCTGTACGTGAATATCGTTTTTAGCAGCGTTCACTGATGCTCCAGAAGGAAACACGATGCTTTAAGAGCCGGGGGTGAAAACTTTTTGAATTTGGAGATCAAGGTAAATTGTACTTAATTTGTCTTCTGGGAAACATGTAAGTATCTTCTGCTTCCGAAGGGCCGTACTAAATGAAAAATGAAATTATATTTAAACAAAATAAGAAAAAATTCGACACTTTCATCCTGTTCAAAAGTTTTCACCCCTCGCTCCTTCTGGAGCATCAGTGAATGTTTGAACCTTTTTTAATAGTTGTGTTTAAGTCCCTCATTTGTCCTCAGTGTGAAAAGATCGATCTCAAAATCAGACATTCACTGCTGGAAAGGGATAAAATGTGCAAAAAACACTAACCTGGAGGATTTTTCTGAAGAACGTTGGGCTGTTTTACTTCTCAGGACAAACAAGAGGACTCAAAAACAACCATCACAAAAGATAAAAAAACAGTCGTGGATCATCCAGATAACGACACACAGTATTAAAGGGGTGGTTGATTATGATTTCACTTGTCTAGCTGTAGTTAGTGTGTAATGTTTCTGTGTGAGCGTAAACAACATCGGCACAGTTACAACGCTCAAAGCTCAGAGCAAAGGGAGAGATTTGCTTTTACAGAAATAACTTTTTAAGGACTACAACAAACGGCTGGAAGAACTGCACGAGCTTCCTCCCGGGTTAGTGACATCACAAACACTAAGATTTGCATAAACCCCGCCCCCGGAACACGATTTATAGATTATCATGACAGAATATGCTAATCAATGACACATAAGCTACATATGTTCATCAACTAACCATTCAGAAATGTTGCTTCTACATGTCGTCACTTCTTCTCGAGTCTCTCCATCTTTCTGACTCCGGTTTGAACATAAAAGGCTAAAAGTGTTTGAAATGTTCAGTGTGTGTGTGTGTGAGGTAAAAGGACACGAGCTCTTGAAGCTCCGCCCCCTGCACCGGGAGCAGCAGCTCATTTGCATTTAAAGGGACAGACACAAGAACAGTGCGTTTTTGCTCACCCTCAAAAAGTGACCATTTTAAAATGCTATATATAAATATCTGTGGGGTATTTTGAGCTAAAACTTCACACACACACACTCTGGGGACATCAGAGACTTATTTTACAGCTTGTGAAGGGCATTATACCACCCCTTTAAGAAACAAGGGTTCATAAACTTTTGAAAAGGATAATTTTTATAAATGTCTATTTTTATCTTGAGGACTATATGCAAACATCTTTTATGTAAAATATCTTTTCCAGGACAGTACTAAATTTAAAAAAAAGCATGCATTTTGTATGATTCCTCTTATTTTGTCAAAATTATTCACTTTTTTACAGATTCTGCAAATATACACACACACCCGTTCAACCGCTTGTTAACACAAATATCTCATCAGCCAATCACATGGCAGCAACTCAATGCATGTAGAAATGGTGAAGACGATCGCCTGAAGTTCAAACTGAGCATCAGAATGAGGAAGAAAGATGATTTAAGTGACTGAGTATTTCCGAAACGGTTGATCTACTGGGATTTTCACACACAACCATCTTTAGGGTTTACAGAGAGTGATCTGAACAAGACAAAATATCCAGTGGATGAAAAGCCGTGTTGATGTCAGAAATCAGAGGAGAAGGATCAGACTGGTTCAGCTGGTGAAAAGGCAACAGTAACTCAAATAAGCAATAGTTATAATCTGCAGAAGAGTATCCCTGAACACACAACACGTCAAACCTTGACCTATACATGCTTACTAAACCAATATACGTACAGCCAAACCAAAATCTATTCAGACTCCTTCAACATTCCTCACATCATCACAGTTTATTCGCTATAGTGGTGATAAACATGAGCAGAACTCAGTGGATATTTGACTGGTTTTGTCCGTCCTTCTGTTAGACTCTCACACATGAATTATGTTGAATATCTGTCAGCTGTTAAATTTAACTACACAATTAGAGAATACCAGTTTAGCTCAACCAGTGACCAAGCAATGCTTCATGTTGTTCAGTGTGTGTGTAAAAAGAGCATTAGCAATTACAGAAAACACACTTCAGCAAAACATCATCAGCTCAAAGTGGAGGAATCATATTTGCTCCCAAATTTTTATAAATTTTACTTTTACCCAATATTTGGGTATAATATGTCACAGTTTACTTTATTTTGCTCTCCTCACTTACATAAATGAACTATAGTGTCCTGCACACACTAGTAAAAAAAAACCCCAAAAATTATATCTGGTGTCTGAATCATTTTTGGTTTGACTGTGTATATATATATATATATAAATAGTATTTCAATAACTCAAATAGAATACAGCCAAATGAACCAACAAGTAAACCTGCAGCGTGATTAATAGGTCTTACCTGTGCAGTTGTGTGTGATTTCCCTCAGTTCAGCTCATTCGTCTCCTCTATCCACAGACCCTGAGCAGGAGAAACACAACACATGAGTGAGAAGAAGAAGTCCTCCATCCAGAGTCAGTGTCCTGTGTCTCTGTGCTGTTTATTCAGCGGGTGTGGAGAGAAACACATGACAGATGAGGAGCGTTTGCACACGCTGGAGAAATCCTTCTACTCCGACACGGCCTGTGCAACACGTCGGGACACGATCGAGCCCTCAATCCCAGCATGCCATGCTGGATCAGATACCAGGACTTTCAGAAAACCTCTAGGGCCTTTTGATTTATTAAATCATAACTTAAGGGCTTTGCAGATATTTGGACTTACTTTATACACTCGGCCAAAATGCATGTCAATATACAACATTAGACAGGCTGGGATTGGGAACACCCATTTTTGCCATGTTTACTCAAATTGTGCAAGAAATCAGGAAGTCAATATTATTTAACAAGTCATATCCTTTATAACAGGGTTGAGAAACAGTATGTGCAAAGCTTGTGTCGTTTATAATTATTGGGCATTGAGATTTCTGTGTTGAAACGCTCAAATGGCAAGTTATAAACTCATAATTGCGAGGAAAAGTTGGAATTGTAAGATATAAAGACATAATTGCAAGAAATAAAGTCATAATTGCGAGTTATAAAGGCATTATTGTGATATATAATGTCATAATTGTGAGATATAAAGTCAGAATTGCGAGTTATAAGGTCAGAATTGTGAGGAATAGTCAGAATTGTGAAATATAAAGTTGTGATTGCGAGAAAAAGACAGAATTGCGAGAAATGAACTGAAGAATTGCGAGAAATAAAGTTGGAAATACAAGAAATAAACTTAATTGTGAGATATAAAGTCAGAATTGTGAGTTTAAGGTATTATTGTTATTTATAATGTCAAAATTGTGACATATAAAGTCATAATTTTGATTTATAAGGTCAGAATTGCGAGGAAAAGTCAAGTATTGCGAAATATAAAGTCGTAATTGCGAGAAAAAGACCGAATTTCGAGAAATAAAGTTGGAAATGCAAGAAATATACTCAATTGCGAGATATAGTCATAATTGCGAGAAAAAATTCAACAAAAAAAATCGTATATCTAAAATATATCTATTTTTATGTCATATTATTGACCATATTCTTAAAAAAGAAAATTAGCCGAAACGTACAGTAAAAACTCGTTTACATTAATTTGTGCATTTAGCAGATAGTTTTATCTAGAGCAACTTTCAAAAAGAGAAACAAAAGCAGTGTGTGAAAGAGACAACAATATTCATAATATAACATCCCTGGTTTATTAGACAAACTCAACCCTGCTTTCCTCTACAAACGTGCGTTTCTGATCCTCTCTCGCTGAAGAACGACACACTGAGATCTAATGTTCCCGATCAAGTAAATTTAGAGTTGCAGAAACTAAATCTTACAAACAAGTGAAGATACTGATACTGATTACGCCCTGCCATAACTCGTCTCAGAGATATATTTACACTAACCAAACTGGTTGAGAATTTCATTATGTGCTTTAGAACTGTAATCATTCCAACATGACATGAGATGGGTAGATATTTTCTATCAAACCCTAAAATATATTAATGCAACATTGGAAAAATAAGATTTTTAAATGGACATATTAAAATGGCAGAATTTGAGTTTTGAAAATCACTTGACTAGTTGAATTTGCAATGTTGCATTATTGCAATATAAGTTGCAATAACAAGAAGCATTTTTTCAGGCATAATTCTGACTCTCGCAATTCTGACTTTATATCACACAATTCTGACTTTATATCTCGCAATTCTGACTTTATATCTCGCAATTCTGACTTTATATCTCGCAATTCTGACTTTATTTCTCGCAATTCTGACTTTATATCTCGCAATTCTGACTTTATATCTCGCAATTCTGACTTTATTTCTCGCAATTCTGACTTTATATCTCGCAATTCTGACTTTATATCTCGCAATTCTGACTTTATTTCTCGCAATTCTGACTTTATATCTCGCAATTCTGACTTTATTTCTCGCAATTCTGACTTTATATCACACAATTCTGACTTTATATCACGCAATTCTGACTTTATATCTCGCAATTCTGACTTTATATCTCGCAATTCTGACTTTATATCTCGCAATTCTGACTTTATTTCTCGCAATTCTGACTTTATATCTCGCAATTCTGACTTTATATCACGCAATTCTGACTTTATATCTCACAATTCTGACTTTATTTCTCGCAATTCTGACTTTATATCACGCAATTCTGACTTTATATCTCGCAATTCTGACTTTATATCTCGCAATTCTGACTTTATATCTCACAATTCTGACTTTATATCATGCAATTCTGACTTTATATCTCGCAATTCTGACTTTATATCTCGCAATTTGACTTTATATCTCGCAATTCTGACTTTATATCTTGCAATTCTGACTTTATATCTCGCAATTCTGACTTTATATCTCGCAATTCTGACTTCATATCTCGCAATTCTGACTTCATTTCACGCAATTCTGACTTTATATCTCGCAATTCTGACTTTATATCTCACAATTCTGACTTTATATCACGCAATTCTGACTTTATATCTCGCAATTCTGACTTTATATCTCGCAATTCTGACTTTATATCTCGCAATTCTGACTTTATATCTCACAATTCTGACTTTATTTCTCGCAATTCTGACTTTATATCACGCAATTCTGACTTTATTTCACGCAATTCTGACTTTATATCCCAATTCTGACTTTATTTCACACAATTCTGACTTTATATCACGCAATTCTGACTTTATATCACGCAATTCTGACTTTATATCACGCAATTCTGACTTTATTTCTCGCAATTCTGACTTTATATCTCGCAATTCTGACTTTATATCTCGCAATTCTGACTTTATATCACGCAATTCTGACTTTATATCTCGCAATTCTGACTTTATATCTCGCAATTCTGACTTTATATCTCGCAATTCTGACTTTATATCACACAATTCTGACTTTATATCTCGCAACTCTGACTTTATATCTCGCAATTCTGACTATTTCTCGCAATTCTGACTTTATATCTCGCAATTCTGACTTTATATCTCGCAATTCTTACTATTTCTCGCAATTCTGACTTTATATCTCGCAGTTCTGACTTTATATCTCACAATTCTGACTATATTTTTCACAATTCTGACTTAATATCTCGCAATTCTGACTTTATATCTCGCAATTCTGACTTTATATCTCGCAATTCTGACTATTTCTCGCAATTCTGACTTTATATCTCGCAATTCTGACTTTATATCACGCAATTCTGACTTTATATCACGCAATTCTGACTTTATTTCTCGCAATTCTGACTTTATATCTCACAATTCTGACTTTATATCTCCCAATTCTGACTATATCACGCAATTCTGATGTCATATCTCGCAATTCTGACTTTATATCTCGCAATTCTGACTTTATATCTCGCAATTCGGACTTTATTTCTCACAATTCTGACTTTATTTCTCGCAATTCGGACTTTATTTTGCGCAATTCTAAGTTTATATCTCGCAATTTGACTTTTGAAAATCACTTGACTTTATGACAATATGTGAATTTGCAATAACAAGCATTTTTTTCAGACATAATATTCACATATTTCTCATAATTGTGAATTAATTGTCAACAATCAGAGATTTTAAGATGCAGATGCACTACAATTACTCCATATGTGTAAAATAATCTGGGTTTTTATGCAAGCTACATAGCCTGACTTCGTAATACTCATATTCTAGTCAGAATGTGAGTCTGATACTGCTTCATAGGGCTTTGATTATGAGGCGTGTTTTAACCGAACCAGGAAAAAAAAAACTCTGCACTCAATTGGATAGACCTACAACCAATGAGAGCAACGCAGTAAGTCAACTACTTTGCATAGCACAGTTGTCAACTACAGAACTCAAATGCACGCACGCTGGAAGAAGTAAAATAACGAGTGTTGCTTCTTTTACTTGGCCCTCTATGAGTGCGACCAAAGGAGAAACCACAACGACCACAGGGTTTTCATTGCGTCCCATCTTCTTAGTTACCATCAGAGCCAGCTGATAAATTAAACTTTGCCGAATCCCATAGGAAGGACGGCAAACACATCTTTCCGATCAACAAATGCCTTGATTGCAGTTCTATGTTTGTCTTTTAAAATGAATGCGCTGTCGATTTCTTTTACAACAGACGCGATAGCGGAATCTCTACATCTCAGTTCTCCAGCGGCGGTCATCTCTGAGGGAAACCAGTTCAACCCAAGCACTCTTTGATAACGTGATGATTACGTCCCTGCAGATCATCTGTCCATCATCGTATAAAGCCCGCCCTGGCAATTTGATTGGCCCGACGATTTCTGAACCGATCATAATTACTCCTCAATGGAGCGAGTCCAGACCGAACTTCCCGACCAAAAAATGTTGTGGGCGGGGTTCGGGCTGGCACCCAGGCTACAAGTTACATCCAATATAGGTTAAGTTATAAAGTTATCCAATATAGGTTAAGTTATAAAGTTATGAACAGAAGGTTTAAAATTCACCTTACGTTTTCCTCTCTTCATCAAGCCATCAAGTTCATGCCAAATCCATGTCCAGGAATGTCATGCTCTGTTTAGACAAGTAAAAGATCAGCCTTAACAAAACCACTACATCATTATGCATTATTCGCATTGGGTTTGTGCAACCGGATCGAGACACACACCACAGAAATGATTACAGCTCAACTTTATTCATTCTAATCTCATTAAAACATCCAGGTTACCTCAGGATCGAAAGAGAAGAAAAATAAATTATATGTTGCAAGAAAATTCAGTCTTTTAGGACCATTTCCATTTATGCATTGCATTTATGCATATATGATTATTTCAGTATTTTTATTTTACTTGAGTTTTTGTCCTTCTATGATAATAATATAACAATTCTCATTACTGAAAATCAATTAATGTCTTGTATTGCATAAATGCATACAGCACTAAATAATGGTTACAATTGTGTGGACGCTTGTTTCCGCCACTGAATAACAATTCTGAATTTTGTTAAATTGCATTTCTGACTTTTGAAATTGCAATTCTGAATTTTATTCGCAATTCTGACTTTTTATCTTGCAATTGCAAGTTTATATCCTCACAGCAATTCCTCCACATGATAATAATCTGTGTTTGTATGCAAGTTATCAAGTTATGAAAAGGTTTAAAATTCACCTTAGGTTTTTAAATTGCAATTCTGACTTTTTTTTATCGAAATTCTGACTTTTTATAGCAATTCTGACTTTCAAAAAAAAAAATATATATATATATATATATATATATATATATATATATATGGCTAACTTGTAAGAGGAGTCTAAACAGTTGATGCAACAGGCCACTTATTGTAAAATGTGACCAGTTATGTATTTATTTTGTTTTTGAGGTGAAATATGACCCAGACTGATTAAGTAAGATAAATTAAAGCACTTTTGAAACAAATATCTGCCCCTGAGGTAAGACAAATAATATTGTTCTCCATATTAATTTCTACATGAAAAGGTTAGTTCAGGCAACAATTAAAAAAAAAGTAAATTCTAAGCACTCATTTAAGCTTGCATAAATTAAAGCATAACTATCAACATTATTAAATTAAGTAAAACCTACTGACCTTTTCTGATACTGCTGTTCCCATCATGCACTGGGGCATACTTAATAAGGTTGATTACTTATTTTCTTTGTTAATTTTACTCAACTTAGTTAAGCAGAGTTTACTTACTTACAATTGTAATTTACTTAAAAAAAAATCTCAGTGCAAAAACTTGCGAAATTAAAACTAAGTAAATACCAGGCTACTTTTTCTCCAGTGTGTTTTAAGCATAACCTCGCTTAATAAATCAACTTTCAATACTATGTTCAGGCAGTCCTTTTGCTTCTCCAGTAAATGCATCTTGATGTACGAATATCTAGATATTTGCATATGGAAAACAAGAGTAAAATGCTGAGGAAGAACACGCGTTTTTGCAGTGTGATCCTTCAGGATTGGAAGTGAATGTAAGAACCGGAAAGACGAGGACGAAGCCGCTCACCGTTCTCCTCAAACACATGATCTTCCAGAGCTCGTTTTCCACAACTCTTCTCCTCTATAACCTCATGATTACTGTCTTCTGGCATGCAACAAAGTCCAACACCATCCAGAGATCTTACCTTAGACCAGACAGAGACAGGGAGAGAGAGAATCAAGAAAGCGCGTTGAATCGGTCTTACCTGGAGCTGAGGATCGCCGTAACGCTCGTGAAGATCTCTCTCACACACACACACACACACACACACACACACACACACACACTGTTTCTCCTATCAGCATGTAGGTCTGCGTGCCGCTGCATGTTCGCAGGTTTTGGGAGCGTCTCTCCGATCTGAGTCACCGACACACTCTGCTCTTCTCCTCATGTTGGTCAGATCTACACCAGTTTACTCACTTCCGAGTAAAAGTCACTCTAAATGGCCCGTTCACACCAAAGACAATAAAGATACGACTCTAAAAGCACACCACTATAAAGATAACGAGACAGTGATAACGACGTCGTTTCGGAAATCAATTTTGAGTTTTGACAACGTGTTTATTTTTACAATGCTTCAACTCAGCAAAACAAGTTAAGCAATTTACAACTTATGTTACAAGTTATACAAGTCAACTAATTTTTTAATGTAATTTAAGACTTAAAGTTGATTGTACTAAATTTAAGGAAGTAACTAATATATTTACAATACAGGGTGTTTCAAAGCAGCTTTACAGAGATAACAGGAAAATAATGTTTGGAAAACAAAGTTTGTTTCTAGAAGAAAGTAGCATCATAATCCAGTTTAAGTAAGTTCAGTGATGTTTCATTTATTTATTTATTTATTTATTTTTATCCTCTCTGGAGAAAAGTGTGATGTCATCGTCCAGCTCAGTTCAGTTCTCATATAATGCCATGCAGGCAGATCAATAATATCGTTGAATCTAAATAATATTGAATATTATTCAACGGAACTTGCATCCATTGTTGGCTAACGATGCTTTAGGGGAAACGATTTTTCCTCAGCTAATGACTTATAAACATCAGAAATGGTTCCAATCAGAAACCATCCTCAGACCCATTGAAGTGGTTATTCAGGGTGTTGATGTAATTTACACTGAAACAAGATGACAGGGCGGGGCCTATAAAACAGCTCCTCCCCCTTTTTAAAACGGCCAATAGCGTTTGGTTTGCACAGCTCGGCCTGGGCTGTTGAGCTCAGTAAAGTTCACTGCTAATCTCTGACCTCTTTTCCTCATAATCGCCTCCATATTGCTTTAAAATACAGTATTTTGTGTAGAATTCAAATGGATACAATTTTTCTGGTCTGTGTAGACTCGATCATGTGTTCCGCTCTAAGAAACCAGACTTCATTCGCTCAATGGAAACAGTCTGAATCGTTCCCCATCCCCTATATAGTGAATGAATGGCACATAGTGCACTATGTAGAAAACAGTAAATGTGTGAACAAGCGACTGATTTCAGCCGCAGCTTCAGGCTCGGTTTTTAATGAAGGGGGCGGAGCTTCAGATTCTAGAGAGCATTTGATTGGACAGAAGCTGAAATGCAGAGTGATGTCATCAACATCATTGATCCACATTGGCAGAAGTGTGAGACGAAGGGGCTGTTTACACGACACCGTTTTCAACTAAAAATGTAAAACTTATGAGTTTTGGCCGTTCGTTTACACGACAACGGCGTTTTGGGCGCCTGAAAACGGGTTTTACATCCTCTTCTTAATATCATTAATTCGTCTTTGTCTCTAGGATACGTACCAAAAACCTTTAAGCTGGCTAAGATAAAACCGCTTGTTAAAAAAACGCAACTTGATCATACAAAATTAGTCAATTACAGGCCGATCTCAAATCTGCCTTTTCTGTCAAAGATATTAGAAAAAGCAGTATCCTCACAACAAAAATATCTGCCGATGGGGTCAGAAATATCAACTTAAATCGTATGATATAGTGAGAATATGGAGGAAAAAAACAGCCAAACAGAACAAAATAAAAAAACGTTAGTCATGTTGTCTCAGGTTATCTATCCTCCAGCTATACTGCGTGTGTTCTCATTTATTATTTTTAATTTACCCTCATTTTTGTACTTTATGTTCAGCATCTTAATTGAACCTGAACATTTTTATGTGTGATTATATATTTGAATGTTGTACACAACGTGTAATTTTATGTTGCCTTGCACTTTTAGCCTTGTCTTGCAAATGAGAACTTGTTCTCAACCGATTAACCTGGTTCAATAAAGGTAAAATAAAAAAATAAAAAATATGCAATTTGGTGAAGATGCTGATATTTATATGATACTGATATAACAGTTTAGCGACTACTAACATAAAATGCATATACATATCAATAACTGTCATTAATGTCTTAGTAAAATGATATTTAAATGCTTAGTTTTATGATCAAACCTCTGAGAGTTAAATAACAAATAAGCCTTCCCCAAAAGCCTAAACTATGAATCAGACGACAGAAGCATGTAGAAGATTGTGTGCGACAGGTTTATCAGCAAAGTTGATCGTTAATGGCCACAGAAATGTGTGTCATCATGCATAAAACAGTAGCTTTAGGGTTAAAAATGTAAGCAGACAGGATCGTGTTTGGATTATTTCATCAGTCTGAATCCCTCTTCCAGACACTAAAGGAAGTCTAGTCGACTCATGGAGAATTTCAGGACCACTGAAGATTTGCGACACGCCCTTGATGTGCAAACCTGTCAGCTGGAGATCTGCACCGACACGCAGGTGATGAAGATGATGATGAAGAGGCGGGTCTAAGAGTGAACCAGACGGCTTGTTGACGACTAAATGAATGGCTCATTCCAGACGTGAAACTTAACCTAATAAATCTGTATAGTTGGTTTGTAGCAACACACGTGATGTTCAAAACACACTGGAAAATGAAAGTAATGCCGCGCATTGCATTCTGGGAGGTTAAGGTTTGGCTGGCGAGCAGGGTCCAGTGACAACTGTCAAAAAAAGCTTTTTTTCTCGCAATTAACAATGATTTAAAAGTAGCTGTGCATATTATATTTTATACAAACATCTGAAACGTCTCTTTAAAGTTTTACGATTTAGCTGTTTGCCATTTATCAATGAGGTATAAACTTCTTAAACTCAAAATTGGAAGAAAAAAAGTCAGAATCGCGAGATATAAACTCACAATTTTGACTATTTTTACTGAATTATTTTTTTATTCCGTGGCGGAAACAAGCTTTCATGACCAATCAAGTGGCCTTTACAACTTAAAAAAATAAATAAATCTTAAAGTCCTCCTGTAGTCAATAATTCTATCCCTTAAAACTCATCTTTGATCACCAAAATGACAAATGTTTTTTCCTTTTATTATGGCTTAAAATAGCTTGAATGTAACTCTACACCCTTGTGCACACCATGTGTAAGTTCATAAGTCGACAGCATTGCTGAGTATTTTCTGCTTAAAACTGCAGTGAACCAAAGACAGTCTCAAAAACACGGTTTGAAATCGCTGGTGTTTCTGACGTCACAAACGACCTTGTAACCAATCAGATCAACGTGTGATCGTCAACCAGTGGATCTCTGAGCTGAGGGAGTGAGTGGAGGCGGGGCTCATTTGCATATTCATAGAACCGCGCATACTAAATGAGGCGAGGGTGTCGAATTACATTCAAGATATTTTAAGACATGGTGAATTTATATATGTCATTTTGGTGATCAAAGATGAGTTTTAAGGGATAAAAGTATTGACTACACGAGGGACTTTAATGAATGAGATATTATTTAGCACTATTTAACAAAAACATTACAGAAACTCATGAAAACATCAAACCTAAGAGCATTAAATAAACACGAACAGGTCTGAGCGATGTAATGATCAACATTATTATGTCAACAGAATAATGTTGATTAAATCGATGAATTGCAACCATGCATTACAGAGTTTACAGGTGTTAATGAACTTCAGTAAGGAGTGAATATCCAGTCACACACACCACTTACCCAGCGGCCGATCGAGTGTGTGTTCCTCTGTCAACAAGTCATTTCACTAGCAAAAGAGCTCTGGACGTCAATCATTAACATGTGTGTGTGTGTGTGTGTTCATCCATCTGCAGGGTTCAACAGCTCTGATGCGTTTGTTTTCTATAATAAAACTATTATGGACAGCTATAAAGCATAGTAAACGATAATCACATTAATATCGCCCATCTCTCTGGAATAATTGATTGTGATTGGACATTTGCAGCATTCGGTGTGCTTTCAGAAGCTTTAAACTAATCTACTAGCAGAACAATGGCATATCCAATGATAATCATTATTATTCATGTGTGCTTTTATGGCAACGGTTGGTGCGTTTTCGATTAGAATATGGCTGATCTGATCACGTTTTATTTCATTTTATTGAAGATAATTGAACTGCATTAAAAAAAAAAGTAACACTTTATAATAATATTTCACTTATTAACAGTTAGATGAACTAACAAAGACAAATATTGCTAAAGCATGTTTTAATCTTAGTTGATTTATAACATTAACCTTATTTTGCATTTTTTTACATTCGTTAACTAGTTAAACTAACATGGACAAATACTAAAGCAATTAATAATCTTAGTTAATGTTAATTTTGACATTCAACTAATATTATTAATTATATCTGTTAATATGATTTAATGGACTTTGGTTGACAAACTAACAATGGACAGCTGTACTTTTATTAATTATTAACAAAGATTAATAAATACACACACACAAACTCCTCTACACGGGCGAGTGATGGATGTACGCAACATTCCTGTGAAAACCATTGCGGCAGATCTAAAATAAACACTTATGATAGGCTTATGAATCAGGGTATGACAAAAAAACATTGTGGAAGAAGGCTTTATGATGTATTGTTTTTTTAAAGCATACTAATAATGCAACTAGATAATTACAAATGCTGTTCATGAACTCACAATGAGTTCATCATAAATATCAGAATGCATCATATGCACTATTCTGATGATTAGTGTTGATTTGCAGGTTTTCAAGTCAACATGAGTCAGATAATTACGGAAGCGTATTGCATTCACTTGCAAATCTACTCTGTTTTTCTGAATTAACGAGTTAATTATCTCAGAATTATGATACATTTTTATTGAAAAACATTTTTTTCACTTTCATTTTGTTTTTATGAATTAATGACCTACTCATAATTTTGAGATAATTAAGGCATTCAATTCAGAAAAAGAGCAAAAACTTTTCCCATGAAAAATGATCTCGTTATTCTGAGATAATTAACTCGTTAATTCAGAAAAAAAGAGCAAAAACTTTTTTCCCATGAAAAATGATCTCGTAATTCTGAGATAATTAACTCGTTAATTCAGAAAAACAGAGCAAAAACTTTTTTCCATGAAAAATTCTCGTAATTCTGAGATAATTAACTCGTTAATTCAGAAAAACAGAGCAAAAACTTTTTTCCATGAAAAATGATCTCGTAATTCTGAGATAATTAACTCGTTAATTCAGAAAAACAGAGCAAAAACTTTATTCCATGAAAAATGATCTCGTAATTCTGAGATTTTAACTCGTTAATTCAGAAAAACAGAGCAAAAACTTTATTCCATGAAAAATGATCTCGTAATTCTGAGATAATTAACTCGTTAATTCAGAAAAACAGAGCAAAAACTTTATTCCATGAAAAATGATCTCGTAATTCTGAGATAATTAACTCGTTAATTCAGAAAAACAGAGCAAAAACTTTTTTCCATGAAAAATTCTCTCGTAATTCTGAGATAATTAACTCGTTAATTCAGAAAAAAAGAGCAAAAACTTTTTTCCCATGAAAAATGATCTCGTAATTCTGAGATAATTAACTCGTTAATTCAGAAAAACAGAGCAAAAACTTTTTTCCATGAAAAATTCTCGTAATTCTGAGATAATTAACTCGTTAATTCAGAAAAACAGAGCAAAAACTTTTTTCCATGAAAAATGATCTCGTAATTCTGAGATAATTAACTCGTTAATTCAGAAAAACAGAGCAAAAACTTTATTCCATGAAAAATGATCTCGTAATTCTGAGATTTTAACTCGTTAATTCAGAAAAACAGAGCAAAAACTTTTTTCCATGAAAAATTATCTCGTAATTCTGAGATATTAACTCGTTAATTCAGAAGAGCAAAAAAAAAATTCCATGAAAAATGATCTCGTAATTCTGAGATAATTAACTCGTTAATTCAGAAAAACAGAGCAAAAACTTTATTCCATGAAAAATGATCTCGTAATTCTGAGATAATTAACTCGTTAATTCAGAAAAACAGAGCAAAAACTTTTTTCCATGAAAAATTCTCTCGTAATTCTGAGATAATTAACTCGTTAATTCAGAAAAAAAGAGCAAAAACTTTTTTCCCATGAAAAATGATCTCGTAATTCTGAGATAATTAACTCGTTAATTCAGAAAAACAGAGCAAAAACTTTTTTCCATGAAAAATTCTCGTAATTCTGAGATAATTAACTCGTTAATTCAGAAAAACAGAGCAAAAACTTTTTTCCATGAAAAATGATCTCGTAATTCTGAGATAATTAACTCGTTAATTCAGAAAAACAGAGCAAAAACTTTATTCCATGAAAAATGATCTCGTAATTCTGAGATTTTAACTCGTTAATTCAGAAAAACAGAGCAAAAACTTTTTTCCATGAAAAATTATCTCGTAATTCTGAGATATTAACTCGTTAATTCAGAAGAGCAAAAAAAAAATTCCATGAAAAATGATCTCGTAATTCTGAGATAATTAACTCGTTAATTCAGAAAAACAGAGCAAAAACTTTTTTCCCATGAAAAATGATCTCGTAATTCTGAGATAATTAACTCGTTAATTCAGAAAAACAGAGCAAAAACTTTTTCCCATGAAAAATGATCTCGTAATTCTGAGATAATTAACTCGTTAATTCAGAAAAACAGAGCAAAAACTTTATTCCATGAAAAATGATCTCGTAATTCTGAGATAATTAACTCGTTAATTCAGAAAAACAGAGCAAAAACTTTTTTCCATGAAAAATTCTCGTAATTCTGAGATAATTAACTCGTTAATTCAGAAAAACAGAGCAAAAACTTTTTTCCATGAAAAATGATCTCGTAATTCTGAGATAATTAACTCGTTAATTCAGAAAAACAGAGCAAAAACTTTATTCCATGAAAAATGATCTCGTAATTCTGAGATTTTAACTCGTTAATTCAGAAAAACAGAGCAAAAACTTTATTCCATGAAAAATGATCTCGTAATTCTGAGATAATTAACTCGTTAATTCAGAAAAACAGAGCAAAAACTTTATTCCATGAAAAATGATCTCGTAATTCTGAGATTTTAACTCGTTAATTCAGAAAAACAGAGCAAAAACTTTTTTCCATGAAAAATTATCTCGTAATTCTGAGATATTAACTCGTTAATTCAGAAGAGCAAAAAAAAAATTCCATGAAAAATGATCTCGTAATTCTGAGATAATTAACTCGTTAATTCAGAAAAACAGAGCAAAAACTTTTTTCCCATGAAAAATGATCTCGTAATTCTGAGATAATTAACTCGTTAATTCAGAAAAACAGAGCAAAAACTTTATTCCATGAAAAATGATCTCGTAATTCTGAGATAATTAACTCGTTAATTCAGAAAAACAGAGCAAAAACTTTTTTCCATGAAAAATTCTCGTAATTCTGAGATAATTAACTCGTTAATTCAGAAAAACAGAGCAAAAACTTTTTTCCATGAAAAATGATCTCGTAATTCTGAGATAATTAACTCGTTAATTCAGAAAAACAGAGCAAAAACTTTATTCCATGAAAAATGATCTCGTAATTCTGAGATTTTAACTCGTTAATTCAGAAAAACAGAGCAAAAACTTTATTCCATGAAAAATGATCTCGTAATTCTGAGATAATTAACTCGTTAATTCAGAAAAACAGAGCAAAAACTTTATTCCATGAAAAATGATCTCGTAATTCTGAGATAATTAACTCGTTAATTCAGAAAAACAGAGCAAAAACTTTTTTCCATGAAAAATTCTCGTAATTCTGAGATAATTAACTCGTTAATTCAGAAAAACAGAGCAAAAACTTTTTTCCATGAAAAATGATCTCGTAATTCTGAGATAATTAACTCGTTAATTCAGAAAAACAGAGCAAAAACTTTATTCCATGAAAAATGATCTCGTAATTCTGAGATTTTAACTCGTTAATTCAGAAAAACAGAGCAAAAACTTTATTCCATGAAAAATGATCTCGTAATTCTGAGATAATTAACTCGTTAATTCAGAAAAACAGAGCAAAAACTTTATTCCATGAAAAATGATCTCGTAATTCTGAGATAATTAACTCGTTAATTCAGAAAAACAGAGCAAAAACTTTTTTCCATGAAAAATTCTCTCGTAATTCTGAGATAATTAACTCGTTAATTCAGAAAAAAAGAGCAAAAACTTTTTTCCCATGAAAAATGATCTCGTAATTCTGAGATAATTAACTCGTTAATTCAGAAAAACAGAGCAAAAACTTTTTTCCATGAAAAATTCTCGTAATTCTGAGATAATTAACTCGTTAATTCAGAAAAACAGAGCAAAAACTTTTTTCCATGAAAAATGATCTCGTAATTCTGAGATAATTAACTCGTTAATTCAGAAAAACAGAGCAAAAACTTTATTCCATGAAAAATGATCTCGTAATTCTGAGATTTTAACTCGTTAATTCAGAAAAACAGAGCAAAAACTTTTTTCCATGAAAAATTATCTCGTAATTCTGAGATATTAACTCGTTAATTCAGAAGAGCAAAAAAAAAATTCCATGAAAAATGATCTCGTAATTCTGAGATAATTAACTCGTTAATTCAGAAAAACAGAGCAAAAACTTTATTCCATGAAAAATGATCTCGTAATTCTGAGATAATTAACTCGTTAATTCAGAAAAACAGAGCAAAAACTTTTTTCCATGAAAAATTCTCTCGTAATTCTGAGATAATTAACTCGTTAATTCAGAAAAAAAGAGCAAAAACTTTTTTCCCATGAAAAATGATCTCGTAATTCTGAGATAATTAACTCGTTAATTCAGAAAAACAGAGCAAAAACTTTTTTCCATGAAAAATTCTCGTAATTCTGAGATAATTAACTCGTTAATTCAGAAAAACAGAGCAAAAACTTTTTTCCATGAAAAATGATCTCGTAATTCTGAGATAATTAACTCGTTAATTCAGAAAAACAGAGCAAAAACTTTATTCCATGAAAAATGATCTCGTAATTCTGAGATTTTAACTCGTTAATTCAGAAAAACAGAGCAAAAACTTTTTTCCATGAAAAATTATCTCGTAATTCTGAGATATTAACTCGTTAATTCAGAAGAGCAAAAAAAAAATTCCATGAAAAATGATCTCGTAATTCTGAGATAATTAACTCGTTAATTCAGAAAAACAGAGCAAAAACTTTTTTCCCATGAAAAATGATCTCGTAATTCTGAGATAATTAACTCGTTAATTCAGAAAAACAGAGCAAAAACTTTTTCCCATGAAAAATGATCTCGTAATTCTGAGATAATTAACTCGTTAATTCAGAAAAACAGAGCAAAAACTTTATTCCATGAAAAATGATCTCGTAATTCTGAGATAATTAACTCGTTAATTCAGAAAAACAGAGCAAAAACTTTTTTCCATGAAAAATTCTCGTAATTCTGAGATAATTAACTCGTTAATTCAGAAAAACAGAGCAAAAACTTTTTTCCATGAAAAATGATCTCGTAATTCTGAGATAATTAACTCGTTAATTCAGAAAAACAGAGCAAAAACTTTATTCCATGAAAAATGATCTCGTAATTCTGAGATTTTAACTCGTTAATTCAGAAAAACAGAGCAAAAACTTTATTCCATGAAAAATGATCTCGTAATTCTGAGATAATTAACTCGTTAATTCAGAAAAACAGAGCAAAAACTTTATTCCATGAAAAATGATCTCGTAATTCTGAGATAATTAACTCGTTAATTCAGAAAAACAGAGCAAAAACTTTTTTCCATGAAAAATTCTCTCGTAATTCTGAGATAATTAACTCGTTAATTCAGAAAAAAAGAGCAAAAACTTTTTTCCCATGAAAAATGATCTCGTAATTCTGAGATAATTAACTCGTTAATTCAGAAAAACAGAGCAAAAACTTTTTTCCATGAAAAATTCTCGTAATTCTGAGATAATTAACTCGTTAATTCAGAAAAACAGAGCAAAAACTTTTTTCCATGAAAAATGATCTCATAATTCTGAGATAATTAACTCGTTAATTCAGAAAAACAGAGCAAAAACTTTATTCCATGAAAAGTGATCTCGTAATTCTGAGATTTTAACTCGTTAATTCAGAAAAACAGAGCAAAAACTTTTTTCCATGAAAAATTATCTCGTAATTCTGAGATATTAACTCGTTAATTCAGAAGAGCAAAAAAAAAATTCCATGAAAAATGATCTCGTAATTCTGAGATAATTAACTCGTTAATTCAGAAAAACAGAGCAAAAACTTTATTCCATGAAAAATGATCTCGTAATTCTGAGATAATTAACTCGTTAATTCAGAAAAACAGAGCAAAAACTTTTTTCCATGAAAAATTCTCTCGTAATTCTGAGATAATTAACTCGTTAATTCAGAAAAAAAGAGCAAAAACTTTTTTCCCATGAAAAATGATCTCGTAATTCTGAGATAATTAACTCGTTAATTCAGAAAAACAGAGCAAAAACTTTTTTCCATGAAAAATTCTCGTAATTCTGAGATAATTAACTCGTTAATTCAGAAAAACAGAGCAAAAACTTTTTTCCATGAAAAATGATCTCGTAATTCTGAGATAATTAACTCGTTAATTCAGAAAAACAGAGCAAAAACTTTATTCCATGAAAAATGATCTCGTAATTCTGAGATTTTAACTCGTTAATTCAGAAAAACAGAGCAAAAACTTTTTTCCATGAAAAATTATCTCGTAATTCTGAGATATTAACTCGTTAATTCAGAAGAGCAAAAAAAAAATTCCATGAAAAATGATCTCGTAATTCTGAGATAATTAACTCGTTAATTCAGAAAAACAGAGCAAAAACTTTTTTCCCATGAAAAATGATCTCGTAATTCTGAGATAATTAACTCGTTAATTCAGAAAAACAGAGCAAAAACTTTTTCCCATGAACAATGATCTCGTAATTCTGAGATAATTAACTCGTTAATTCAGAAAAAAAGAGCAAAAACTTTTTCCCATGAAAAATTATCTCGTAATTCTGAGATAATTAACTCGTTAATTCAGAAAAACAGAGCAAAAACTTTTTTCCATGAAAAATTATCTCGTAATTCTGAGATAATTAACTCGTTAATTCAGAAAAACAGAGCAAAAACTTTTTTCCATGAAAAATTCTCGTAATTCTGAGATAATTAACTCGTTAATTCAGAAAAACAGAGCAAAAACTTTTTTCATTAAAAATTATCTCGTAATTCTGAGATAATTAACTCGTTAATTCAGAAAAACAGAGCAAAAACTTTTTTTTCATGAAAAATGATCTCGTAATTCTGAGATAATTAACTCGTTAATTCAGAAAAACAGAATAGATATTTTTCCTGAAGTGAGTGCAATACGCTTCCGTTGAGAACAGATTCAAAGAGGTCAGATAATCTGAACACACAATAAAGCTGTAAAAGACCCAAAAAAAAAAAAAACTAACTAAAGGAAATGTTCAGATTTCATGTCATCATAGTAGGTTGATACTTTTGGAATAAAATGTAAATAAATTTGTATCTTAATTATTATGTAGCAAAAGTTTCATAAAAAGCATGATAGTTTAAGTTGTGTTATATAGTGTCAGATACCATTTATTTACTATAAAACAACCTATCGCATCTTAAGCCACTTTTATATTAAAAAAATGATGCCTCAATCCCTGAGATATTATTAATTATTAATAATAAAAAAAACACCCAAGCCTACATAGTGAAAATAGTTTATTAACGTGTATGAAGAACAATATATAACATTAATTCCATAGACACAGTTTCACATGCAGTGAAAAGAACATGGCCTTATTTTACAATAAAATAGTGTAACGTCAGATATTCATAAGCTGTCGCTCACATTACTGATGAGCTCGGACAAAACCAGCGAAGAAGACTTTTGCTCTGGATTCAGAGTCATGTGGAAGAAGTCCTTCCATAAGGAGCTTACAGGAGCGCTGCAAGAAATGACAAATCACACATTTATGATAAACATCCATATTGTAATAGCTTTTAAACTATTTAAATTGCATATCTTAAAGGGCTATATAAAGATGTGCAAATACTTCACTTGGTAACACTTTACAGTAAGGTTTAATTTGTTAATATGAGTCAACAATAATAAATACTTTAAAAAATCACTTATTAATCTTGGTTAATGTTAATTTTGACATTAAACATTGTTAAAATAAAAAGTGGTATCGGTTACATTATTACTGTTGTTGTTATTTAATGGACCTGAGCGAACGAACTATCAATGAAAAGTTGTATTTTTTATTAACTAACATTAATAAATATTATAACAATTGTATTGTTCATTATTAATGCAATAACTAATGGGAGCTTATTATAAAGCGTTACCAAATATGTTTGAGTATGAGATTTGTGTTTTTGCATTATGATCTCTCTCTCTCTCACTCACAAACACACACACACACACACACACACACACACACACACACACACACACACTGTCTGCTTTCTTTTGACTTAGTGGTGAAATATGTGTTTGTTCCTCTATATGTCTGTCCTATATTAACCCTCTGGGGTTGTTCGTTTAACAGTCACACTTGGGGTGTTTGGGTCCAAATGGACCCAAAGGGCAGGATTCATATTTAAATTAAAAAAAATCATAATTCTTTTTTTTTTTTACTTGTTTTTTATAATATTTTTTATTTTCTTTTTTGGTGTTTTGAGATAATTTCAAAAATAAAAATGATTTATAATTAATATTAATGCAATAATTATGACCCATTTTTTCCCCATTGAATATAATAGAATTTTTTTTAAAAAAATTTTAAAGCTGTATTTCATTTTAGAGTCAAGCCTAGGCCTCATGAAAGCAATTTTTGAAATGAGATGGATGCCATCTGGTGGACAAACTGAGCATTTTAAAAATTCAAAACCCATAATGTAATCTGAATTTATTAGTGTGTATGTGTATAAAAGTGTGTTTCTGTGTGTGTGTGTGGATGTGTCTGTTTTGCACTCTTGATGTTTTATAGATTCACCCCTTCACTGTTGTGTGCTTTTTTTCTGGATCGTGGCTGATTTGTAGATTGTACGCACAAAAAAACTCTGTATTTTCACATTTTTGCCAATTTCCCATTCATTTCCTATGCGGGTCCATTTGGACCCGAAGGTTTTTTACAACCACTTAGACTATTCAAATCCTGTTTTTGGGTGTTCATATACCAAGTACCAACAAAGTCACCAAATTTCAGACCATTCCGATAAAGCTATGATTAAAAAAATATATATTTAAATGCTTCGGGTCCATTTGGGCCGAACAACCCCAGAGCTGATGTTGATTGTACCTCTGGTCAGATCCAGAGCGTTCCTCCAAACCCCAGGCCGAGTTCTCCTGCGTTACTCTCATTGGTCGGTTAAACAGCAGAGTGTGCACGATTTCTGCAAGGCCAATCAGATCAACCTGTTGCAAGAGAGCAGAGATAATCCCGAAAATGATATGCAACAATTATTGCTTTTTACACATTCATTGGTTGCAGCATCAGCAGAGGCCAATCAGCTTGAGCAATAGTTAAACACATGGTTTAAAACTTTACACACATGCCATAGAGAAACAATTGCGCCAAAATTCAGAAATCTTTGGAAGATACACTAAACATTTATTTAACTATAGCAAAAATAAATTTCTTAAGTTCATTTTTCATTGTGTTTATTTAAAATTAGACAAATCTGATATGATTTTAATCTTATATCTGTTATTTAACAGTTGAGATCGTTCTTTAATGCTGATGTAACAGCAGAAACACTCGCCGGGTTTAAACCGGGGCATGTTGTCACACTGCGTTACAATGAGCCCCTATTAGAACTATGATAATCTATTCTATACTTTTATGAATTCTATTGAGAAACCATAAGAAAAAGGTGAATAAAGACTGAGAGTCAATGTTCTATTATTATTATTATTATGTTTTAAACTATGCTGTATAGCAGTGTTTTGCGGTGTGTATATTGTCAAATTCAAAAAATACTTTATTTTTAATTATTAAAAAATGCCATTATTTTATAATTGTATGCTATTGACAAAATATTTTAGTTTGTCTATATTTTTTATTTATCATATCAGATAATATTATAATCTGTCATAACGTCATGTTACAATGTACCCTGACTATGGGGCATGTTGTCACATTACACTTCCATTCTTTCGGGGTAAATCAAGAAGAAAAAAAAGTATACACTGTATTAATGACACAAAAGCACATAATTGTACTAAGCATGTGAAATGAATGTGGGAAAAGATAAATACCCTGAACCCAAAGTGAAATTACACAAACTGAGAATGTCAAAAAGTGTTGATATATACAGGTGAAACTCGAAAAATTTGAATATATTATATAGACTCATTACATGCAAAGTGAGATATTTCAAGCCTTTATTTGTTATAATTGTGATGATTATGGCTTACAGCTTATGAAAACCCCAAAGTCAAAATTAGAATATTATGAAAAGGTTTTCATATCTGTAAGCCATAATCATCACAATTATAACAAATAAAGGCTTGAAATATCTCACTTTGCATGAAATGAGTCTATATAATATATTAGTTTCACCTTTTAAGTTGATTTACTGAAATAAATGAACTTTTGCAGGATATTCTGATGTGTCGAGTTTCACCTGTATGGCAGGAGAGAGGAGAGAGAGAGAGAGAGAGCAGAGAGGATGACTGTACCTGATAAGGTGAGGCAGAGGCTGACAGGAGACCCTGTTGTATGTATTGCTGTGCAGAAGGAAGATCTTGTGCAGTTCTCACGTCACTCTGGAGCTGCAGATCCACTGCGCTGGAGAGATCTAGTGCTGTGATGCCACTGCGGCCACAAACACAGGAAGAAGGGCTTGGAAACGGGTATCGATACTAAACGTGAGCTTGCGTGTGCATGTGCTTTATTCGTGTACCTGTGGTGAGAGTGCAAGGTTTCTGGCTTCAGGCCTCCGTGGACCAGTTGACAGGAATGAAACTGCTTCACCAACTCGAGTAGCAGGAGGACTAAACGTGAAACATCCGCTCCAGCAATGGGCTCAGCGAGGAGATCCTGACGGTGGAAAGATGAAAACAGAAATGTTTGATTGAGGACTTGCGTATAAAAAGATTGTTTCCGCCACAGAATAAAAAATAAAAAGGGTAATTGAGAATTTTTCTCTCACGATTCCGAGTTTACATCTTAGAATTGCATGATATAAAGTCGTAATTGTGTGTTATAAAGTCACAATTGTGTGATATAAAGTCAGAATTGCATGATATAAAGTCAGAATTGCGTGATATAAAGTCGCAATTGCGTGATGTAGTCAGAATTGACCGTTCGCAAAAGCCACGCCCCCTAGTTATTGTTGCTACGCCCGTCAAACAAATGGTCAAACACGACCAGCGCCACAGATTGCCATGACGGGAAGAGGTGCGTCAGTGACCTTTTTTGGAGCAATACCTCCGCGATATCCTCCAGATCGAGGCAAAAGGGGTTACAGTATGCAGTGGAGGGATATATTCAAAATATAAAAATACGCAATGAAGGAGACACGACTACTATTGAGCCTAATAATGCTCTCAAGCTCTCAAACCGGTCTCAAGCGAAATCTGAGAAACCCCATGACCTGTAACGTTACCTCAAATGCAACCAGCACAGCCTTGAAGAAGATTTTATAAGCTGTTTCAGTGGCTAATTGTTTGGAGTTAGAAATATATAACTCGCGCTGCATATTTAGTAATTTTGCCTCAGATACAGGATTATTCATTCGCTTTAACAAGCAGGTTGTTCATTACCACGCCAACCGCTTGCGTGTCATGCTAAATGCGATTTTCGTGTTTAAAAAGTAACTATACATAATAGACGGAAAGATGCAGATAACCATACATTATTTCTATTCGTTACGATATTGATATGAACTGATGTAGTCAAGTAAGCTTCATGCGTTCCCCGTTGCGAACGTGCACTACTCTAACGTTAGTCTAAACTGTAGTCTACAGGTGCTGCCTGCACTGCTAGTGACTGCTGCTCATTTCCCCCCGAAAATATCATGTTAACAACAACACTTTAGAAAACGTACTTCCTTTGTGGATCCTCTTGATCTGCTTTCTCCATGTGTCTTTGACTAATCTCATTGTCTCAGTCTCACGCACGCTGCACGCGAGTTAACCATGTTCGACACATTTAACTGGGAGTGGGGCCGTCCACACTGTTTTATCCATTGTAGGGACCGCGCACGTTGTGTTTTCGGCTTTTGAAACGGAAAGAACACAACTCCTCCAGACAATCTCTCGGGGTATCTAGTGTCCGATTTACAAACGCCGTGGGCGCACCGCTTCACCATCTTGCTTGGAGTCAATGTTTGACGGACCTGCTCACATAGTAACGGTTGCTATGATGTGTGATTGGACAATAGCCGTTTTGGGGGAGGGGCCTGCGAACGGTCAATTGCGAGATATAAAGTCGCAATTGCGTGATGTAGTCAGAATTGCGAGATATAAAGTCGCAATTGCATGATATAGTCAGAATTGCGTGATATAGTCAGAATTGCGAGATATAAAGTCGCAATTGCGTGATATAAAGTCGCAATTGCGTGATATAGAGTCAGAATTGCGTGATATAGAGTCAGAATTGCGTGATATTAAGTCGCAATTGTGTGATAGTCAGAATTGCGTGTTATAAAGTCAGAATTGCGCGATATAAAGTCAGAATTGCGCCATATAAAGTCAGAATTGCGTGATAGTCAGAATTGCGTGATATTAAGTCGCAATTGTGTGATATAGAGTCAGAATTGCGTGATATAGAGTCAGAATTGCGTGATATTAAGTCGCAATTGTGTGATATAGAGTCAGAATTGCGTGTTATAAAGTCAGAATTGCGTGATATAGTCAGAATTGCGTGATGTAGTCAGAATTGCGAGATATAAAGTCAGAATTGCGCGATATAAAGTCAGAATTGCGTGATATAGTCAGAATTGCGTGATATTAAGTCGCAATTGTGTGATATAGTCAGAATTGCGCGATATAAAGTCGCAATTGCGTGATATAGTCAGAATTGCGTGTTATAAAGTCAGAATTGCGTGATATAGTCAGAATTGCGTGATATAGTCGCAATTGCGTGATGTAGTCAGAATTGTGAGATATAAAGTCGCAATTTCGTGATATAGAGTCAGAATTGCGTGATATTAAGTCGCAATTGTGTGATATAGAGTCAGAATTGCGTGATATTAAGTCGCAATTGTGTGATAGAGTCAGAATTGCGTGATATAGTCAGAATTGCGTGATATAAAGTCGCAATTGCGTGATATAAAGTCGCAATTGCGTGATATAAAGTCGCAATTGTGTGATATAAAGTTGCAATTGTGTGATATAAAGTCGTAATTGTGTGTTATTGCGTGATATAGTCAGAATTGCGTGATATAGAGTCAGAAATGCGTGATATAAAGTCGCAATTGTGTGATATAGAGTCAGAATTGCGTGTTATAAAGTCAGAATTGCGTGATATAAAGTCGCAATTGCGTGATATAGAGTCAGAATTTGAATTGCGTGATATAGAGTCAGAATTGCGAGATATAAAGTCGTAATGGTGCTTTATAAAGTCAGAATTGCGTAATGTAAAGTCCTTTTTAATCACGCAATTCTGACTTTATAACAAAATTGGGAGATATAAAAGTTAGAATTGCATGACATAAAGTCGCAATTGTGTGTTATAAAGTCAGAATTGTGTGTTATAAAGTCGCAACTGTGTTATAAAGTCAGAATTGCATGTTATAAAGTCGCAATAGTGTGATATAGTCAGAATTGTGAGATTTAAACTTGCAATTCTGACTTTATAACACAATTGGGAGATATATAGTCAGAATTGCGTGTTATAAAGTCAGAATTGTGAGATATAAACTCGTAATAGTGAGATCAAAAGTCACAATTATCTTTTAAAACGTTTTGTTCTGTGGCGGAAACAAGCTTCCATACTTGCGGAGGTTTACGAGGAAAATAAAAGTGAATCTAGGAGAAGAACCTGGATGGTCTCTCCATGAGGAGTCCTCCAGAGAGTCATGCAGCCGTTCTGGAACACGTAGCAGGAGATCGGGACGAGACGCTCCTGCTGGTCATGTGACAGTCGAGCTCGGAGCTGCGAGCTGATGAAGAAATCCCACGGCACCGAGGAAGAGTCCAGCTGGACAGGGGAACACAGGGATGCGTACAGTACAGGAAGAGGAAACAGCAGAGCTAAATCACAAACACATGACTAAATAAAAATATAAGAAATTAGTGTTTTTATAGATATATATATATTAGTGTTGTCAAATCGATTAATCTCCCATCATAAAAGTTTGTGTTTATATGATACGTGTGTGTATATATATATATATATATATTGTTATATTTATAAAGTATACATATATACACACATACACAGTATATGTACACATATATAATATTATATATATATATATATATATATATATATATGCACACACATTATATAAACAAACTTTTATGTGAGATACGATTAATCAATTTGACAGTATATATATATATATATTTAGAGAGAGAGAGAGAGAGAGAGAGAACAGTGTAAATCTAAAAGTTAAAGGTTATCACGAACATCATAATATATCAAAGTATTTACACAATAATCTATATAAATATATATCATCAATGAGTGGATCTCTGAGCTGAGTGAGTGAGTGGGAGCGGGGCTAATTTGCATATTCATAGAATCACGTATACTAAATGAGGCAAGGGTGTCGAGTTACATTCAAGATATTTTAAGGCATAAATACTTTTTTCAAGTAAAAAACACTTAATGTTTTCATTTTGGTGATCAAAGATGAGTTTTAAGGGATACAATTATTGACTACAAGGGTACTTTAATAAATACTATAATAATATATAAATAATACTAAAATTGCACTTTAATTATATTATAATAAATAAATAAATAAATAAAGTGTCTGTTTATTTTTTAGCAGGTTCCTGTAAATCTCATTTGCCATCATTGAAATGTATTATTTACTACCCTGCCAGTCAAAATGTTATTGTATAAAAGTAAAATGATATACTTGTGTGTGTCGCACCTTCAGAAGGACAGTCCCACTGATGGATGAGTAAACGGTGAAGTCTTTCAGCGCACCGCGGTAAACCAACGTCTCTCCATCTGGAAGTGTGTGGAATATTCTATTACACTTTTTTTTTTTTTTTCTTTTTTTTTTAATTGTTTTATATGGTTTTTAATAGAACACAAAAGAACAGAACAAACAGGTCACAGGGGGTATAACATACAATTATGTTGTTCAAAAACTGTTAAAGGTGCCCTAGAATGTTGTTTTTTATTATTTTATAATGTTTCCTGGGTTACCCTTATAATGTTAGTATGTTTTTTAGATAAAAAATAATCATAATTTAGAAATAAATGGCATTTTTCCTAGCCTGCTTTTAGCCTCTGATTTGAACACTCTGTTTGAAGGGGCGTGTCTCTGTGGGATTCAGTGTAACCGCGGCCACTGCTGTGATTGGCTGTGGGATTCAGTGTAACCGCGGCCACTGCTGTGATTGGCTGTGGGATTCAGTGTAACCGCGGCCACTGCTGTGATTGGCTGTGGGATTCAGTGTAACCGCGGCCACTGCTGTGATTGGCTGACATGCTTGCATATGAAATAGCAACGCATTACATGTGAAACTCTCTCCCGAATACTTTTACTACTGCTATTATAGGTTTTTACTATAACAGCTATCGAGATTAACGAATCGTGAGATGTTTTTAAAGTATTTAGATCTATTCCCATCACATAAAATGTTGCCGTGATGAGCATTGAGCAGATCACAGTGTGTTGATCGCGAGAATGAAGATCTTATCATTGCAAAGCAGTTTCTGCACTCTCTCTAATGCTTTCACCAATGCAAACACGATGATGTAAATACAGTAAGAGCTTCGTTGTGCAGTAACGTGCGTCATTGATTTCATAACGAGTTTGGCAAGTGTCCAGATAAACTCACGCTGTGTGGAAAGATTGTTCTTTGATCGCTTTCTGTATATAATTTGTTCACAAATTAAATACGATTATTTTAATCCTACTAAAAGAAACGATGTGAAGCTGATATTTTAGTCACTGGCTTGACTTACTGATGCATAAACAGTATTGAACGATTTTGAGAGAAAGATTACCTGTCTGAACTTGAACAATTACACATCAGAAAGTGTTGCTTGGTAGCTCGATCCGAGGCCAGCTCTGTATTGGCCCAAGTTGAGGAAACAGTCGGTGAAATGTTTGGAAATTTCCAGAGAAAATAAAATTAACCCATTGTTTCTTCAGATGCCCAGATGAAGGAACTAAAAAATACTTTTGTGTACATCCACACTGAGCAACTGCCATGCTTCGGCTGCGCAGTTCCGCCTGGCATTGAGGGCTGGCATTATGCAAATATTTGGAGGCGTACATATTAATGATCCCGACTATTGCGTCACAGTCGGTATTGTGTGGAGAACCGACCGTTTTTCAGGGGTGTTTTTCATAAACGTGAATTAAATGAGAACGCGAAAGCAGTCCAGTTTGAGATTCACTCTATGTCATGTCCATGCACTGAACTCTTGTTATTTGACTATACCAAGGTAAATTCAATTTTGAACTATAGGTCACCTTTAATGTCAAATCAGGGGTTACATTCCCAATAGTCTCAGAGGAGTGAGAAAGAACTTTTCCTTTTCTATTTTCCTCCTCTCTTCCTTCCTTTATAATAATATCAGGAGAATATTTGTAATTGTCCTTTGAAGTCAATAAAAGGTTCAAGGTCCCATCATACTATCAAACATTATTTTGACAATATTACTGCAACTGTGCATGAGTTTTCCACATACCGAGATTTAAGTCCCCGCTGGTGTCAGGCAGAAGTTCAGTTTTACAGTGGAAGTTGGGAAGCGTGGTCACGTCTGCTTGCTGGAACAGCCTGGACCTCACGCCTGGACTGCAGACGTCCTCCGATTCAGTGACGGATACTATGTGCACAAATACAAACACGTTAAAAAGATGTAAGATCATAAAGCATATTTGGGCGGGGGAAAATGACCAGATAATGTAAGATGTGTGTGCCTGGGATCCAGTAATGAAACAAGTGAACGAGTCATTGAATCATTCACTCAAACCGATTTATTTTTTATTTTTTTCAGATAAACTATTTTAAACAGACAGCAGAAATTAACATTTTGTCAGAAACCCTTTGGTAAATTCTATTTTATTTTGTTCTGTTCAGAATTGTGGGAGAATCGTCATCTCCATTTTAAACAAATTTATTCTCAATTTATCCAGAATCGTGCAGCTCTGCTGTGTACACACACACACACACACACACACACACACACACGAAAGAGACCTAAAATCTATTTTTGCCATGATGAATAAGCAAATAAAAAAGAAAAACCCAACAGATTAGAGACGGACGATTCTGGATAAACTGAATCATGATTTTATTGTTTAAAACTGAGATCACGAATCTCCCATAATGCTGAACAGATAATTAAACAAAACAACATGCAATCTACTAAAGAGTTCTGATTTAATGTTAATTGCTGCAGTCTATTTAAAAATGTATATTTGACTTGAATAATTGAAAAAAATCGGTTTGAGTGAATGATTCAATGACTCACTCATAAAGACTTCACTTGTTTCATTACTGGATGAATCAGCGTTTTTAAACGAACCACTTGAATGAATGATTCAATGACTCGCTCATAAACACTTCACTTGTTTAATTACTGGATGAATCAGTGTTTTTAAACGAATCACTTGAATGAATGATTCAATGACTCGCTCATAAACACTTCACTTGTTTCATTACTGGATGAATCAGTGTTTTTAAACGAATCTCCTGAGTGAATGATTCAATGACTCACTCATAAAGACTTCACTTGTTTCATTACTTGATGAATCAGCGATTTTAAACGAATCACTTGAATGAATGATTCAATGACTCGCTCATAAACACTTCACTTGTTTCATTACTGGATGAATCAATGTTTTTAAACGAATCTCCTGAATGAATGATTCAATGACAAACACATGTTTAACAGTCTCTTGTCTCCACCTACTGGTGTAACGATACAATCTTTATTTGAAGCGTCAAGTTACTTTCAAAAAGTGATTTAACTTTGATTGCAAGCTTTTAACAATGAATTGTGCCGCTCTAAAACAGATCTAGTTTCACTAAGAGACCATATACTCTAAACTGTGAGCTTTATTACCCACCATTCTCCAGCACAGTCTCCGGTCCCTCCACAGCTCGGCTGATCTCCATGTCATTAAACCGCTTCATGGGATCCTGGGAAAAGTTAGCGAAGGAAGTGCCGCCCAACTCCTGACTGATCTCTAGGATAGGACTATGAACACAAAGCATGGACAAACCAAAGTCTGAGTGAGATTCTAATCAAGATTTGTCATAATTAGCCATTAAAAATACTGTAACATGAAATCAAATGTAACAGTGTGGCGCACCAGCAAACCCAAGCTCATGGGTTTGATTTGCAGAATGCATGAACTGATAAAAATGTGTGCCTTCAATGCAATGCAAGTCATTTTGGATAAAAGCATAAATGTAAAAAATGTAAATGTAATGCAAGACATGTATTTACAAGGGCTGGGCAGCATTAATATATATTGTGTTAATATATATAGAAATTTTGCCAAAAGGTTTATATCACAGCATGAAAATAATATCCGCATTTGATTATTCAAATTACATATGATCATTCAATTTCTGTAGTATCTCGTTATCATGAAATAAAAGATTATTGGAGTACATTTTACAAGAAAATACTATTCTGGTCTTTCTAGTGTTACTTGAAGTTTCTTTGTAATTATTTGTGAAAACTGTCTGGAAATGTTCAGATTTGTCTTAAAAATGTCTTGAACTGAAAAAAATTCATATTCATGTCATATTTGAGTAACCAGGGTTTAACAGAAACTGTAAAATTAAATACTTTTTTGGTTTTCAAGGACTGAGATCTCACTTATCAAACAAGATCTTAAAAAAACAAAAAACAAAAAAGTAAATAGATAATTTAACTAATAAAACAAAATGGTACAAATAATAAAGTGCAGCGGATGCAATGACTGTGGAAACTTTAACCATTGAAAGGATACTATGACAAAGATATCGCTTTCCTTATTCAAACGTATTTATTCCATGAATATATGATTGACCTGAAGAATGAAAGCTGTATCAAATACTTAAATTAATATGAGCAATATTACGCTCATAACCATGTGAAATGCCTCTATATCTGTATTAGACGGGCGGCAGCGTTAATTCTGTGAGAAAAGATTGTTTCATCAATAAAATGAAACACTAATTTCACATATATTGTCTTTCAATAATTCAAGCACTTTTCAAGTATATTTTCTTAAATATGGCTGTTCTCAAGGGTTTTCCAGGACTTAAATTTCAAAAAGTCAAATTCAAGCACTTTAAACAGCTTGTAGGAACCGTGCAGACAGCAACAAAGGCCTCATTTACACTGTCAGTGAAATGTGACCCAATTCCCATTTTTTGCTCATTTGTGACACAGATCGCATGTGTTCTATGTAGGGCTGGTCCAATACCCTTTTTTTGAGCTTCGAAGCTTCGGTAGTAATGAACATCGAATATTCGAAGCTTCGGAATCTCTATACGTCTGTCTGTCCGTTTGCATTTTGATCCTGGAGGGCCATTGTCCTGAAGAGTTTAGCTCCAACCCTAATTAAACACACCTGAAGCTAATCAAGGTCTTCAGGATTGCTAAAGTTACAGGCAGGTGAGTGTTTTTTTCAGGGTTGGAGCTAAACTCTGCAGGACAATAGCCCTCCAGGATCAACGTTCCCCACCCCTGCTTTAAAGGGTAACTAAACCCCTGGTCAGAGCCTGACTCCACCCACTGGCAATATTTGAAAAATGCTGGAAAAGTGGGCTGAGCCCAGCGGAGATAGAGGGGATGAACGGATACTCTATCCTGATCGTTTTCAATACTCGCATTTTAAGTGTTGGTTTGAATGTTGGTTTTAATGTAACAAACATGGAATCAAAACCAAAACGGCCGAGAAAGCCGGACTGGACAGAGGAACAGTGTTTACTGTGAGCCCAGTTAGTGGACGAACACAAGGCCATCCTTAAAGGAACATTCGGGCCGGGTGTCGATCTATAGCGTCTCATTAACTCACTGTCATCTATTGTGTGCAACACATTTCTTCTCCCTCTTCATCTTTCTGCCATCTCTCCTCTGCTAAAGAAACTCTTAAGCCTCTTAAAAGTCCTCGTCCGTACTCCTAACAACTTTGACCTTAAAGGTGCATTGCGCAACATTTCATGTTAAAAATACCCGTTTTTCTAACCCATACATGCTTAAACAATTGCCTGATGGGCTGAAGGAGTCCTTCTCTGATCACTGCGATTGCCTCTATAATCCTGTACAGTGAAATAAATAAGAGGGATTCGGGACGGAGTTTGAGACTGGGCGTGACGTCACGCGCGTTCACCCTCACCTGGCTATGTCTGGCAGGTTTTGTATTCGCCGCCATTCTCCGTATCAGAGAAGACAACTCGAGCGACAAAACTTTAGTCAACTTTCGACAAAAGTAGAAGATGGATTTAAAGAGACCGGCTTGTAGTTCATTCCAATCCCCGACGCAAACTCCACGTAAGACAAAGAAAAGAAAACGTTTGTCTAGTGCCACCAAAAGGGCCAAATTGGAGTTAGACGGGCGTCGGAGTAAGACGAGAGTCAACATCGGGAAGGCTTTCGACAAATGGAGAGATCTCCGGTCTGCTCTAGGGCTCAAACGGGATCCTCAGTTGGCTCTTTTCTTGATAAAACGGTTCATGAACGTGTTTCCATAATAATATAATCATAAGTGGATACAGTAAACACATAAAACAGTTCAACATGGAGATAGATGGAAACAAAAACCGAAGTTTTCTACTCCCCCCGTTTTCCCCTCACACATAAGTGTGTAATTTACTCAAATGCCTTTCCTTTCATATATTTAAAATGACTTGCAGATTTATAACTTTATTACCTCTGAAGACATTATGACTGTAAACAAAAGATTTGTGCGCTGATGCTCCTTTGGTTATGAACAGCTCGAGCTCGAAGCGTGTGTGTGTGTGTGGTCCATGAGCGTGCGCACCTCTGGTTGCAGTTTCGCTTGTCGCCAGAGGGGGCGTAGTTCTGCAAAAACTCAGAGACTAGCGCAATGCACCTTTAAGACCTCTTTTAAGGGTTACTGAATTACTTTTTACTTTTCTAGGATTTTTTCTTTAATTTTAAGAGTAAACCCCCACATTTCTAAGAATTTTGTCACTAGGAGCGACTCTTTGCATTAAGATTCTTTATGAATACGGGCCCTGGAGTGTTGCTGTCTGGGGAGCTCAATAATAATAAAAAAGTAAGATTCAAGCACTTTAAGCACCTTGTACAAACCCTGGAGTACCTGAGCTTTTTCTCCTCAGGGCTCATGTTAGAGCTCGGCGCTTTAGTGGATTCGGGATTCTCCGGGAGCTTCTGCCTCTCGACTACACCGAATGGAGTTGAAGCGAGATGAGTGGCACCAGCGAATTCACACGTGTCGTCTGGACTCCGGCACAGAGTCTTATTCCAGTGGCCGTTGACGATGGCTTCCTCACAGCGAGAGATGGACGAGTCCTGCTAATGAACGCACCGTGATTACGGACACTGACAGGAACACTTTAATGACCAACACTGAGAAGAAACTGAAAGGAGTAGTTCACTTTCACATGAACATTAGCCCATGATTTACTCATCCTCAAGTCATCCTACACTCTAAAAAATGCTGGGATGATTCAACCCAAATTTGGGTCAAATATGGACAAACCCAAATGTTGGGATAAAAATGTAATTAAAAAAAATTTACAGTTGAAAGTGAAAGTTGGGTTAAAATTTTAAATGACATTTTAACCCAACATTTGGGTTTGTCCATATTTGACCCAAATTTGGGTTAAAACAACCCAGCATTGTTTAGAGTGTAGGTGTGTATGACTTTCTTCGTTCAGACGAATACAATCAGAGTTATATTAAAAAAATGTCCTGGCTCTTCCAAGCTTTATAATGGCAGTGAATGCAACCAACAGATCGAAGCTCAAAAACGTGCATCCATCCGTCATAAACATTTATGCATTTGGCAGACGCTTTTATCCAAAGCGACTTAAATTGCATTTCAAGCTACACATTTTACATTCTTATCAGTTCTAGCTTTCCCTGGGAATCCAACCATGACATGGCGTTTGCTAGCGCCAGTGCTCGACTGTTTGAGGTACAGGAAAGCCGAACTTCACGCGGCTCCAGCGGGTTAATGAAGGACATCTGAAGCAAAAAGATCAGTTTGTGTAAGAAAAATATTAATATTAAAAACTTTTTAAAATAAAATAACTAGCTTCCGGCCAAACAAACATAAGGATTCCACTTATCACTGCAAAAAATTATGTTCTTACTTAGTATTTTTGTCTTGTTTCCAGTCCAAATATCAAACATTTCTTAAATCAAGATGCATTTACTAAAGTAGTAAAATTACATAATATATTAAGTCTTATTTTCTGGGGAAATAAATAAAAATTAAGTGAGTTTTTGCTTAAAACAAGCTAAATTATCTGCCAATGGGGTCAGAAAAATAAGCTTGTTTCTGTTTGAATTCATATTATTTT
Source organism: Rhinichthys osculus (assembly GCA_029959095.1). NCBI lineage: Eukaryota > Metazoa > Chordata > Actinopteri > Cypriniformes > Leuciscidae > Rhinichthys > Rhinichthys osculus. Next base: position 2,076,802 of record JARWKJ010000012.1, read on the forward strand.
TCCTGACCCCATTGGCAGATAATTTTTCTTTTTTTAAGAATCAACTCACTTAATCTGTATTTATTTCACCCGGAAAACAGGCCATAATATCAGATGTCATTTTACTCATCTAGTAAATGGATCTTGATTTAAGAATTTTTTGATATTTGGACTGGAAACAAGACAAATATACTAAGTAAGAAAAGCATTTTTTACAGTGCAGCGCAACTTATGCGAGTAATTTACGCTACGCCATGACGCACTATACGCTACTTCTGTTATAAGTTGCGCAAGTTGTTTAAATATGAATATGTTTCTTACACAAACTCATCGTTTTGCTTCAGAAGGCCTTTATTAACACGCTGGAGCCATGTGAAGTTCGTTCATGACGGATGGATGCACTTTTATGAGCTTCGATCTGTTGGTTGCAATCCACTGCCATTATAAAGCTCGGAAGAGCCAGGATATTTTTTAATATAACTCTGATTGTATTCGCCTGAAAGAAGAAAGTCATACACACCTGGGATGGCTTGAGGGAGAGTAAATCATGGGCTAATGAACGCTGATCTCACTCTCTCAGCGGAGGGCTCTGCTTTTGACTTCGGCCCTTTCAGACTCGAGGTCGGCAGCTTCAGAGATACACGGTTTGCCGAAGTTGATCTGAAATGGCAAAGAAAACATGGTCAGTATTGATTAAATGAAAGAGTGGACTAAGAGCGGCCAAACAATAAAACAAGCACAAAAAACTAAAAGGGAATGACAAAAAGAACAAACAAAAGAAAGAACAGAAAGGAAGACCGATAAAAAAGAATGATAGAAAGAAAGATGAAAAGAAAGAAAGAACAATAAATAGAACAAAAAAATAAAATAAACAGATGACAAAAGATAGAATAATAGAAAGGAAGAACAATATAACAGAACAATAAAAAAGAGAGAGCGATACAAGAAAGATAAACGATAAAATGATAAGAAAGAACGATAGAAGGGAAGAAAGAACAATAGAAAGAAAGAAAAGCTAGTTTCCTCACGGTTTGTTTGTCTGTCTGTTCTCATCAGAAGCACTGAAGGGTTTTGCTGTGGCCGTTTTCTGCTGTCGAGAGTCACTTCCACCTGAACACACACACACACACACGTTTAGCACTGGAACTCTACCTGAACACACACACACACACACACACACACACACACACACACACACACACGTTAAAGGGGCATTATGCAGGAATCCCGTTTTTGTCAAACAGCGACCCCTAGAGTTAATGTGGAGTACTTGAATTTAACGTTACTGTCGTAAATACCACTCACTCAGAGCGTGACATGGCCTATTACATAGTATACAATAGTACATTGTGTTTAATTTGTCGTTTAATGAGATCTAATATATGTTGTTAGTGGTGAGAATTTTCACGTGATTAAATACATAGATCCGACAATTTTAATAGTCCAGAGGCAGAACTTTTGCCAAGTGTGTCGGAGGTTTTGGGTTCTAATCGGTACTAGTAGTATAGTTTATTTTCCTCATCAAAACCGATTGTTTATTAGTGGTTGTATTTCAAGCAGGGACATGTTTTTTGTGCATTAGGTTTTGTGATTTCACCATAACAAAATATAGAGAGTCTCTCAGTCCCCGCAACGGATTCAGGCGCGCGTCACAACAGAACACTGTAACTGATCTGCACCACTGATCGCAGAGGCAACGAGCACTTTGGTCACTTGATTTCAAAACTAACACATTACGAACGAAATGAATGCTCTATAGAGTTACCTGGAGATGTTTTATTTGTTTGTAACGTTACATCCGTGCCGCGAGAGGTTTCAATGGGGACATAACACACCCGCAAATTATGCCTATGCTCGTGTCCGACTCCTCGCTCGGTCAGTCTGCCGTTTCCTCTTTCTCTGTTCCTCCGACAATGCTTTCCTAGCTTTCTGCATCTTATATGCCGGCTCAGCCATGACGATAGTGTGACAAACTCCATCCATCTATACCTTGTTCCTGTGTGTATGTGTGCAGTTGCCGTAAAGGAATATGTTACATCGCGAGAGCTGATATCACGCGATACTTCCTGACACTGAGCACGGCGGCCCGCCGCACCGAAGTTGCAAGTGAGATTTTTGCGCTCACAGGCACCAGGGGGGGTCGAG